>CAIGQQ010032394.1:6363377-6386305 GCA_903798035.1 Danio albolineatus
ATTTTACGGTAAATTTCTGTAATTTAATATCTGTTATTTTACGGTAATTTTCAATTTAATATCTGTTATTTTACAGTACATTTCTGTAATATAATATATATTATTTGACGGTAAATTTCTGTAATTTAATATCCATTAATTTATGGTAATTTTCAGTAATTTAATATCTGTTATTTTACAGTACATTTCTGTAATTTAATATCTGTTATTTTTACAGTAAATTTTTGTAATTTAATATCTGTTATTTTACAGTAAATTTCTGTAATTTAATATCCGTTATTTTACGGTAAATTTCTGTAATTTTAATATCCATTATTTTACGGTATTTTTTTGTAATTTAACAGCCGTTATTTTACGAGGGTTTTTTGAGGCACTCCAGCTGCTGGAAATAAACTGTAAAATAACTGATTTTTTTACAGTGTACTATGGAGTCTATATATAGTACAAATGTGTATCTTTTGGAAAGTAAAAGATAGTTACTGCTCTCTAAGCTTTATTTCTGAGAGTGTATCATTACGATTAATATCTTTCACATTAGCAAGACATAAAGTAGTATTATATAGGTTTGAAAAGACTTAAGGGAGAGGTAATGGTGGCCTAATTTTCATCATTATCATTCCAGACTTTCTTCTTTTAGTATGATTAACAGGCAGATCATCTGAAATATCAGCTTTGTGGAATATGAATTTTTTTCCTTTCTGGAATGTATTTTATGTTTTATCTTTTGTGCAGCTTAAGCATGGCTGATATTTTAAATTGTTTTGTTAGCAATTACCGTGGCTCAGTGGTTAGCACTGTCGCCTCACAGCATAAAGGTTGCTGGTTCGAGTCTCGGCTAGGTCAGTTGGCATTTCTGTGTGGAGTTTGCATGTTCTCCCTGCGTTCGTGTGGGTTTCCTCCAGGTGCTCCGGTTTCCCCCACAGACCAAAGGCATGCACTAGGTGAGTTGAATGAACTAAATTGGCTGTAAAGTGTGTGTGAATGTGTGGGTGTTTCCCAGTACTGGGTTGCGGCTGGGAATCCATTGCGTAAAACATATACTGGAGTAGCTGTTCATTCGGCTGTGGTGACACCTGATAAATAAGAGACTAAGCCAAAGGAAAATGAATGAATTAGCAATGGCTTTCCACATCCATAAACTCTACACACTAAACTTTAGTCTTTTTGAATAAGGACCTCTCAAACTATCAATTCACACTTTGTTTAATTTTAAGTAAAATATTGATGATATGCTAGGTTGATTTAATACAATGGGGGCAAAAATGGAGAAAAATGATAGTTAAGTTAATATTTTAAATGAAATTTAAATAGTCTTTAACTCTACATTTTGAAGTGTAGATAATTTTGAACACTTTGAATAAACAAACAAACAAACCAAGTAAAAATGACATGATTATTGTCACAGCCAGGCCAGGTTCTCCCCACTCTCAATTAGCACAAGCACATGGAAACACTGCACATGGGACATCACATGACATAACACAACAAACACATGGCACAATACACAGCGAAGATGGCAGCCTGTGACAATTAAGGAGTGAAATAAAAATTAGGTTTAACAATATGTGTTCAACAAAACTAGATCAAATCAATTTATTGAAACCACTGAAACAAAATCTGATGAAATCAATGCGTACATTTTCCAGTGAATGTAAAATAATAAAATGTATTCATTCATTTTCCTTCCGCTTAGTCCTTTATTCATCAGTGGTTGCCGCAGCAGAATGAACCGCCAACTTATTCAGCATATGTTTTACGCAGCGGATGCCCTTTCAGCTGCAACCCAGTACTGGGAAACATCCATACACACTCATTCACACACATACACTATGGACAATTTAGCTTATTTAATTCACCTATAGCGCAAGTATTTGGACTGTGGGGGATACCGGAACACCTGGAGGAAACCCACGCCAACACGGGGAGAACGTGCAAACTCCACACAGAAGTGCCAACTGACCCAGTCGGGGCTCGAACCAGCGACCTTCTTGCTGTGAAGCGACAGTACTAACCACTTAGTCACTGTGTCGCCCTAATACCATTTAATGTTTTAATTAATTGAAATTTTATTGTACTTTTAAAAATAACATGCATTTAATTTAAACAACAATAAAGATATACAGTGCATGTGTTGGTATAAGATTCTGACGGTATGATAACCTTTATCATGATTTCACGATATAGTGATTACTGCTCTAAAATATATTCTTTTTAAGTGTCTGGGTAAAAAACACATTATATTTTATTTTGAGAAACATTTCATATATTTTGGAGCAGTAAACATGTCAGGCTAAATAATGAAAATGAATCATTGACTTCTGCTGTCTTCGCTTGTTTCAGAAACACTGATTTATTTACAATTTAAAACAGCATCTTCAGATATCTTTTCTGCTGGACATACTGTTGGCCTAAACAACAACAACAACAACAACAAAAACATAAATAAATAGACTTACACATACCTTAGGAACGGTACTACAGAATATTTTGGCGGTTTTAAAACGTTGACTTTTCCAAACCTTAAAAACGGCTATTATCGCCCCATACCTACAGTATATTCCTGTTCTCATTATAGGAAGTCAGTGCTGTTAGTTACAAAAATATTCTCATGCATGATTCCTGTCAGTCATTGCAAGCTTGTCTCCATCTGGTGGTAACACAACAAACAGCCTTGAAATAGAAAGTATCCACCCGTTCTGTATATATTTGCTGAAAAAAAAAATCATTTTTTACGTTTTTGAAACTATTTCTGCTTTAATTTCTGCATTTTTTTTTACTATAGTATCTATTTTTGTATTTGTATCTTGGTGTTTTGTACGTTTTAATATATTATCTTTAGTTATTCAGTTTAAAGTTTTGCAAATTTGGGATTTTTATATGTAATATTTATTTATTTATTTATTTTCAGTTTTATTCAAATATTTTTGATGCAATGTTTTTTTTCTGTTCCCTTGTTTACATTATTTATATTAACAATAATAATAGTAATAATAATAATAATAATAATAATAAGGATGTATTTTATTTATATAACACTTTTGCATGGGCTTAAGTCAGTCGTCAACAAGAAAACAATAAGACAGAACAGATAGACGATGGGGGAACGCAATAATTAATATACACAGCATAAGAGCATTACATAAGGAAAAACAACATAGTGGAAAAGAATCAAACATTAAATACAAACCTTGATGATTATTAATGACATTTCACATTCATCTCCCTCCTTTGAAATGTATTTAGGCAGTGTATTTAAGCTGTTTGTAAGGTTGTATCTTCTTTTTTTGTTAATTAGTTTACTTTATTAGCGCTATTAGCAGTGGTATTCAAAATAAATGATGTTGTATTGTACTTGCTAATTTATCTATACATGAAGAAAAAAAAGTTGTGTAACCGAAAGTCCAGCAGAGGCCGCTGTGCTACGACAAACACACACCGCTTGTGGAGACACAAAACGCCGATTTGAAGTGCCAGACTATACATATATGGACTATAAAAACATCGCCACCAACGTCACAAGCGATTGTGCATTTGTTCTGAGGTAAATCCAACACATATCTGTCAACATTGGGATGTGAAAATAAGGGATCATCCCCCCAACCACCCCCCCCCCCCAAAAAAAAAAACATATAAAAAAACCCACTTATTAAATGTGTCCTTTTAGAGCCGTTTCAAAGTAAATAAACAGGTAAACAGTCAGTAATATTTTTTTAGTTTATTATTTACAAAAGAAAATTTAATAGTACACGTTAGCAAACAGTTTAGCTTATTAAAATTACCTGTTATAAAGAAATAGGATCAAGTTATCAAATCTTATTCATCTTTTCCTCACTGTATAACTTACACACTATGAATAAAGAGCAGTGAATGAATCTCATTTATTTAGATTTTTTGTTTGATTACATTAAATAACAGAGGTGTCACTGTTATAAATAACAGAAGTTTACATATATAGTTATAATGAAAGCATTCGATTGCTTTCCTAAAGTTTTATGCTCATTTAAGAAAAAATATTTGTGTTTGAAAAAAACCTCATCAAGATCAACATCTTTACAACAGTGTTGCCAGATACAGCCGACTTTTTCCAGCCCAAAAGCTGTCCAAAACCCACCCAAACGCACAATAAAACGCCCAAAATATAAGATTAATATTTTATTTAATTTTAATTTATTTAAATCGACATTAGCCTAGCAATCAACACCAGCAGTCACAGAACCACAAACCGGATCACATTGAAACACTGCTACATCTACCCACACACTGCACTGTGCCGCTACCTATTAGAGTATGTTTTACTTTTGAAATGGGGTATAAAATAGTCCTATTTGGCGTTTTAAATCCTTTGAACATGATTAGATGCAGCTTGTCAATCAGACAACGCTCTATGTTTGTTTTTGCTAGGGAAAAAATGATCGATGTGTCATGATAAACCACTGTGACTAACTGACTAAACCACTAACTACGTGATGCGCGTGCACGCGAGGGGAGTCAGATTTGTCCGGGGAATCAGAACACTACTCTCCTTCACCTGCTCTTGCGGGGAGATGCCCACGCGGTTTGCACTATGCACTGGTCACTACTAACCTAATGGAGTGGGAACACACAGGTATGTTTTGTTAAATAAGTTGCATACAAAATTTATGCTTCAAAACTGCCCAAATTTTGTCAACCCGCCGCACAGCAAAAATTCCGGTGTTAAATACACAGTGCGATTTTTTTTAGTGTTGTTCAGTGTTAAAACCCAGAGTACATTTCAATCCACGAGTGTGAAAGAGCGTATATTTAAGAGTTATTTAACTTTTAACCCAATATGCTGTGTGTTTCCCACTGGGAAGTCCAGTTTTTTTTACTCGAACCGGTTCTTTCGGACAAACAGTGATCAAACCAGTATGTTTTACAGGTCTTGATGATATAATAAATGATAAGAAATAATAAATTCAGTCTCATCTGAAGCAGTATATGCACTCATTAGCTTATATAGCTTACACATGAACTCTGTGAGTAATGTACAAATTTAATATATTAACACTTTGAAGAGTAACACACTCCAGTTTGATGTAAGAATAAACTCTTACTGTGTTAAAATTAACGAGCAATGTACAAATGTCACACTTTAGAAAGTGTTATTTGAACTCTAAAATGGAGGGAGTCATATGTATACCCAAGGAGTGTTAAGTTAAACTCAAATTGAGTTAAATGTACACTGATTTCTTTTGCTGTGCGTGCCATTTTTTACCCGCACAATCTGGCAACACTGAAAGCCAATTATCTTGATCTTGAAAATATAGAATAAATTTAGATTATATATTCAGTCAAAATGATGCTCAAGTCTGAGTTCAGCATGTAACAACTAATCAAAGTAAAATCTTGCAACAGCTGCCAATAAATTGAATGGCCAAATTACAGAAAAAATATTACTAACCAAAATATTACGTTATATATTATTATTGGAGGGCGCCACGGTGGCCGAGTGGTTAGCACGTTCGCCTCACAGCAAGAAGGTCGCTGTTTCGATCCCCGGCTGGGCCAGTTGGCATTTCTGTGTGGAGTTTGCATGTTCTCCCCGTGGTTGCGTGGGTTTCCTCCGGGTGCTCCGGTTTCCCCCACAGTCCAAAGACATGCGGTACAGGTGAATTGGGTAAGCTAAATTGTCCGTAGTGTATGTGTGTGAATGACAATGTGTGGATGTGTTTCCCAGAGATGGGTTGTGGCTGGAAGGGCATCCGCTGCGTAAAACAAATGCTGGATAAGTTGGCGGTTAATTCCGCTGTGGCGACCCCGGATTAATAAAGGGACTAAGCCGAAAAGAAAATGAATTAATTAATTATTATTGGAGGGGCGCCACGGTGGCTCAGTGATTAGCACTGCCGCCTCACAGAAAGGTTGCTGGTTCGAGTCCCGGCTGAGTTAGTTGGCATTTTTGTGTGAAGTCTGCATGTTCTCCCCGTGTTGGCGTGGATTTCCACTGGGTGCTCCGGTTTCCCCCACAGTCCAAAGACATGCTGTAGATCAGTGGTTCTCAAACTGTGGTACGCGGGCTTCCTTCTAGTGTTACTCGGAGGAATCGCTGAGTAATTAAAGTTAAAAAATTAACACACTTTTAACACTTTGATGTGTACAACAACACAGATGTGATCAGTAAATTAATTTTAATAGGCTACACCTTTTATTTTATTTTCAATTTTCTAATGTTTGTTATGTTTTCTATCATTTGAAGCAATATTTGTAAGGGTTGTTGGGGGCGTATCTCTCATTTTTATATCCCAATGTATCCCAATCACTTGCTTTTCTGACACACAAAGCCTGCTCTAACGCAGATCTAATTTCTAATTTAAATATGTAAATTCAACTCATATATTTAAAATACAAGTTAATGTTTAGATTTTAAAGACATTCAAAAAAATCATATAGTCAACATGCAAAAAGTTTTTAATGAATATGATGATATATAGCCTATATTTATGAGGTCCAAGGACCTTGATGAATAGGCTACTTTAGGTCACTTTATTTTGATGGTCCGTTTGTTGAATATAAGTTACATTGCAACTAATTCTCATTAGATTATAAGTAGACTGTTAGGTTGGGGTTGGGGTTAGGGTTAGTGTAAGTTGACATGTACTTGCAAAGTTTCTTATAGTCAGTTAAATGTCTGTTGAATGTCAGTATCAACAGGTATTAAGCAGACAGTCTACTAATACTCAAATGGACCATCGAAATAAAGTGTTACCCTACTTTATGATCATACTTTTTAGTTTTCTTCTTACTTTTTATGTACAATGCCATTTTCAATTAACTTTAAAAAGCACATTTTAGTTTAAATGTTGACGTTTATTTATTTATTTATTTTACCTATAAGCACAGTACAGTGTTAATGTTCTAACTATTTAGAATGTTTAAAGTGGCTGACAAGATAATAATGAGGCAGAATTAATCTGCCAAGTTTTTGAACTGTGCAGTGCTGTAGCTGCTTAATTAGGCCGACTACGCTACTGTATTTCAATACCGGTCATTATTGTGGTACTTGGAAAGACCATTTTTGGGTTGGGTGGTGTTTGGCGAAAAAAGTTTGAGAGCTACTGCTGTAGATGAATTGAGTAAGGTAAATTGACCGTATTGTATGTGTGTAAATGTCAGCTTGTATGGATGTTTCCCGGTGATGGGTTGCAGCTGGAAGGGCATCCGCTGCGTAAAACACTTGCTGGACAAGTTGGCGGTTCATTCCACTGTGGCGACCCCTGATTAATAAAGAAACTAAGCTGACAAGAAAATGAATGAATGATTATTATTATTATTATTATTATTATTATTATTATTATTATTATTATTAATTCACACATTAAATGAACAGTAGAGATTCCTCAAACCAAAGCAGAAAATATGTGATATATAACCAAAGAAATGGGAGTGTAAACTTCTACAAAAATCAACAAGAAAAAAATAATTCAAATCTTTTTTATAAAATGATGAAAGGTAAAGACAAATTTAATTTAAAGTAATATCGAAATTTGAATGAGTAAGAAATATCCAGAGCACTCTCGTTAAATCCTAATTCACGCATTAAATGAACGGTAAACACTTCTCAAACTGATGCAGAAAATATGTGACATTTAAAGAAAGAAATGAAAGTCAAACGTGTATGCGAAAGAGTGTAAACAAGAAAATGAGATGCGGCATAAATACCACTGATATCAGCCATTAGCCCCCTCCAGCAAAACCATACACGTTCATTTGCATTTATCTGACCTGAACAACCGGTTTGAGTCATTTGACAGAGCCAGAAACAATGCAAGACAGGTCAAAAGAAACATTTTGGATGAATAGGCTCTGTGATTTATTATATCTGAGCGTGTGATGGAATTTAAAAGATGAAAGCTTAGGTGCGTGATCACAGAATTGAGCTCATACTGTATTTATGAGCATTCCTGTATATTTCAACACAATCAATGGTATCTTGGAGTTCTTCCACCATCTCAGGGTTGTGTACTAGGCGTAAATGAACCAGGTTTGACGCACACTCCTTCACATGTTTTGCATAAATACTTTTCTTGATTCATGTTGTGCTGTGTCAACAAAAGCAATGTTTGTGTCAGTCATTTCTAGATTAAAAAATTATTATATAATGATGGTTTGTTCTGTAAACAATAGAAAACAAATGTTTCTTAAGGGCGATAATAATATTGACCGTAAAATTAGTTTTCAATAAATTAAAAACTGTTTTTATTCTAGCCGAAATAAAACAAATAAGACTTTCTCCAGAAGAAAAAATATTATCGGAAATACTGTTAAAATATCGTTAATCCATTATGCTCGGTTCACACCAGACACAAAAGACGCGTCAAGCGCAAGTGATTTACATGTTAAGTCAATGCAAAGGCACGAATAGGCATCCTGCGGTGCGAATGATGCGAATTGTGCGAGTGGCGCGGCGCAAATGCCGTGGCGTGAATTGATCGTTTTGTGCGTGTGACCACGCCAATCGAAATCACGCGAAACGCTCCAGTTCGAAAATCTGAACTTCAGCAGACATTCATGCCGCGTTAACCAATCAGGAGCTTGCTCTTGTGGGGGTGTGATTATGACGTAGCGCCTGTTGTAGGTGTGCCAGTGGAAAATCCTCCTGCCGACACCGACAACAGTTCATCAAACTGGGCTTGGCTCAGTCAGAAGCACCGCTGAAAGCTTCCACCATCCAGGTTCAGTTTCTGGAGGAGTTTATGAACTCATAGAGCTCGGTGCACCTCTGAAAAATTCAAGTGGACTCAGATACAGCTCCAAATGAATCAATGCTATTTTTTAGCCTTCATAAAGCACATAAACACTGTTATTCTCTTTATAAAACCCCCGTTAGCCATTTAGCAATAAAGCTACAGTCACCAAGCCATAGACAGAAACGCTGCATGTAGATGACCTTTAAATTGTTCTATCACGGACACTTTTGCCTCCATCCAGTGGAGGGTGCTGTTGTCTTGAAACGGGCTGGGTGAAAACATTGAAGAAGTCTTTGGTGAAGGGATTGGTGTAAGGAACAAAAGGAAAGGACTTTGGAGAGCTCTCTGTATATACAAATTTAGAGACATTCAAAACGTTTTCTCACTTTTAGCTCCTGGCTGATGAAGGGCACAAGGTATTGTTTATATTTTAAGCAGTAAAATTTGAAAGATTTTGTCTATGTTGAAAGTTTATGGTTTGTTGACAGTTTTTGGTTAGTATTAAATTGTTGTTAGCACCTATATAAGGATTTTGAATATGAGTGATATCCATATTATTGTTTGTTTCTTTGCTTCTTTTATTCAGCTCTTACGATGATTTATTTTGAAGATTAAAAAGTTTATAAACATCAGTCCCTGAAAGTAAAGTGCATCTGTTCAGCTGGGAAAGCTATACTGCACATCACGCAAATCCGCGTCTGTTCTCAAGTGAATTTGACGCGCGAATGAAGCGGATTTGTACGCGCGAATGAAGCGAGTAAACTCAAATGTTCACGCGTCTATTTACGCGTGAATATCGCGATTTCTCCGCGTTTGCCGCGTCTGGTGTGAACACAGCAGTAAAGGTGCAGTGTGTAAGTTTGTCACCCAGTGGTTGAACCGGGTATTGCACTCCTTGATCAAAACAAACGGAAGCATGGGTTGCCAAATTGAGGACAGGAGCAAGTCATTCAAACTGTGCTCTAAATAAAAGCAAACAGCACCTGAAAGAAGGAATATTTTTCATATTAAGAGGAGTTTGTGTCCTAACCAACACCTCGAATTGATATATTAGAAACGGCTTCTATTTACCACAGCTGAACAACAAAAAACTGACAATGATCACCTCAGGTACACCTCATGTGCTTTATTCAGTGTTAAATGCTAACAATGTGAGTTTGAATGCCTTTTTACATGACATTTATTGCCATATACTGAAAGCAGCAGCAGATAGTTCACCTCAGGTCTTAAAAAAGAACTTTAGAACTAAACACATGAATGATTCAGCATATTTAATAATGCCAAAGAGGGTTAATATGTGTTAAATAGATTGTAAATCTCACCATTTTGTGAGTCTGGTGCAAACAGCCAAATTGCTCATCTCTGCGTATCTCGTCATGAAGTATTTTGTTAGGACACGCGGTTACAAGGTAACCTGCTCACCTAATGTTTACGCTCGTAATATTTATATTATTTGCTAATTAATAACCTCATGTGGAACTGAATCTGTCTCATTTCGGAGTTCATATGATACTGTCCACCGGAGGGCGCATTTCAGTCACAGACGCATGCTTTCAGAGCCTTTCTAAATGAAAGAATGAAATGTGCGGTTTTCCACCAAGGCAACCTGAATTGCTGAAGAACATAAACAAAGACAGCGCTCCGGCACGGGAAACACATTTTCAAAGTAGAATATCTGACTTCAGCACTGGTTATTTTTTTAGATGAACAAAATTGTTCACTTGCATGTTTCTTAAATATTTTTATGCTTTAGAAGAGTCAAAAACTTACATACAGCACCTTTAAATATCACTTGAGAAATATTTGAAAAAGAATAAATATTGCACTGGAGGGCTAATCATTCTGTCCTCAACTGTATATTACAAGTAATGACATCATCATTTTTTTGCACAATGTCAGAATTATTCAACCCCAATTGACCACTGCTGTTTTTAACAACCCAGGTTCATTCAG
Source organism: Danio albolineatus (assembly GCA_903798035.1). Taxonomy (NCBI): domain Eukaryota; kingdom Metazoa; phylum Chordata; class Actinopteri; order Cypriniformes; family Danionidae; genus Danio; species Danio albolineatus. Next base: position 6,374,039 of record CAIGQQ010032394.1, read on the forward strand.
ATTATGTACCCCTGAATACATTTCTGGAGTGCGCCAAATACATCCCAGGAGCTACATTTTTTGCAGTTTTTGTTTTCATGAATCCTCCAGAGGCCAATGTGTGCGTTTTTCAGATCTCAAATTTCTCTCACGAGTGCCATTTGCGCCTGCTGTTCTTGCTGTTCTCCACCAGAGGCTGCTGTCAACTGAATAACTGACTAAATGACTGACCGATCGACAGACCCACCCTCCTCCTTCCCTAAACCCAACCAATAGTGTTTTCAGAAGTACTGCCTGACCCACCCACACACTCCTCTAAACCCAACCAACAGTTTTAAAAAACAATCCAGAAAAAGAAAAGCCCTCGTCTCATTTTTAATACGTTTTCAGATTTTATCACATTCTCACCCTGTTATTTACTTGTTTATTTTATTTTTTGCCTTCTGTTTTTCGTCTGCTTTCTACAACCGCTCTTCACTGGACTCGAACCCCCCAACCACCATCACCGGACTTGAACTCCTCTCTGCATCTCAAGTCTGTCGGCGTACAAGGCGAGCTACTGGGCAAACTGGTAACAGCAGGAAAGCTGCCTATACGGAGGTAAGCCATCAGCTGGTAAGAGCGAAAAGGAATGGCATCTTACCACCCTGTAGCGTTCGCTTTAAAGACGAAATGCAGCCATACATACATCTGGCTACATAATCCGTGATCTCCAGAAATGTATACAGGGCTACGTTTCCAGAATGCTAGTTTTTAAGTCATTAATTTGTATAGTAAAGCACAAGAAACGTGTTAAAATAACAATTTAAGTCTTAGGAAACTCTACAAGCAGGGGCGCAGCTGACCGGTACAACCCTATGAAAACATTTTGTGGGTGTTGAGTGAAGTAGCGCCCTAGCGGCACCCCTGTTGTTAAGTCGCTTGAGCTGTTTCCCTTTTGTAGTTCATTATAGTCACATAAGTTAATAAAGATGACTCAGTGGTTAGCCCTTTCTCCTCACAGCAAGAAGGGCTCTGGTTCGAGTCCTGGCTGGACCAGTTGGCATTTCTGTGTGGAGTTTGCATGTTCTCTCCATGTTGGGTTTCCTTCCTTCCTTCAGTTTCCCCGACAGTCCAAAGACATGCGGTATGGGTGAATTGGATTATCTAAATTGGCTGTAGTGTATAAGTGTGTGTGAATGAGTGTGTATGGGTGTTTCCCAGTACTGGGTCGTGGCTGGAAGGGCATCCGCTGCGTAAAACATATGCTGGAATAGTTGGTGGTTCATTCCACTGTGGCGACCCCTGGTGAATAAGGGAATAAGCCGAAGAAAAATAAATGAGTGACAGGTGTCAAGTCCTGGAGGGCCGCGGCTCTGCACAGTTTAGTTCCAACCATGCTTCAACACACTTACCTGCAGGTTTAAAACAAAACTGAAGGACTCAATTAGTCTGATCCGGTGCGTTTAATTAGGGTTGGAACTAAACTGTGCAGAGCTGTGGCCCTGCAGGAACTGGAATTGACACCTGTGATCTAAGTGATATAAATCATCACACACTGTCATCAAATGTTGTGATAACATCTGTCATGACTGTGGTGCTCTCCTGTGCTGTTTATTGTTTATGTCTATGTTTATAAAATAATAATTAAACTTAATAACACCCATCCCTGCACCTCTTAGCAATGCACGTGCTTAATAGCTGTGTTGAAATGCTTGAACAATAAAAAATATGCATTGAAACCATCTTGCGTTCATGGCATCAATACACCAGGGGACTTTCTGAGAAAGCAAAACTTCCTGGTGGTAAAAAAAATACTTGGCAAATATGCTGCTGAAGTTGCAGGACAGGAAGAGCAGGAATATTCTTCAGAGTATTTGAAAGCACTTAAAAGACAACGGCTTTATATACAGTATATATTTTTTTATGAGCACCCTTTGGAATGTGCAATGAAAAGCTAGTGTTAATCTATGTAATTAATGATGTCTAAACTCTGTAATCTCAATAATTGGTCATTTTATCCACACATATACTTACTTTCTTACTCCCAGGGCCATTTATATTCAAGCTGAAATCTAGCCGCATCATATTGGTGTTTCGTAACATCTAGTTTTTATGAGAGTTGTTTTATGTGATTTGTTAGCCCAACGCTCAACCCCCAAATGACCAGGATATACACACATACACTACGGACAATTTAGTTTACCCAATTCACCTACACTTCCCCCGCAGTCCAATGAAACGCACTATAGGTGAATTGAATTAACTAAATTGGCCGTATAGTGTTTGAGTGTGTGTGAAGGCTAGAAGGGCATTCGCTGAGTAAAAAATATGCCTGATTAGTTGCTGATTCATTCCGCTGTGGCGACCCCTGATACATAAGAAACTAAGCTAAAAGAAAATACATAAATGAACATATAAAGAGTTGAGATACACTATAAAACCCCAAAACTAATCCTAATGAGTACTGTGAACTTAATCCAAAACTCAAACCAACTGAGTACTGTCAAACCCAATAAGTTAAGGCAACAAACCATTTAAGGAAACCGAGTGCTGCAAACCATATGAGTAAAAAAAACTAATCTATACGAGTACTGTGATCTTACTCCATGTAAGTTGAAGTAATGAGGCATTTAATTAACGCATTACCTTCGACACTGAGTTCAAAACTCTTTTAAAATGAGTAGAATTAACTTTCTGTACATTTTTGAGTTAACTACACTCATTTCATTTGATAAAGTGGACTGTTGGGTTTTACAGTGTACAAAAACCTCTAAGTCCCGTCTGAAGTTTTCTTTTAAATTCTGCATTTTTTCCTCATATATGCATACAGTATGTGTTTTCGATATATGTACTGTGTATATACACTCTAAAACCTAATAGGTTAAGGTAACTCAAACCATTTGAGGAAAACGATTGCAACAATCCATTTAATTTCAAAAACTAATCCTAATGAGAACTGTGGACTTAATCAATTTGAGTTAACGAAGCAATCTGAGCACAGTAAAACCCAATAAATGAAGAGAACTGAGTACTGTAAAACCTAATAAGTTAAGGCAACTCAAACCGTTTAAGCAAACCGATTGCTGCAATCCATTTGAGTTAAAAAAACTAATCTATATGAGTACTGTGAGCTTAATACATTTAAGATAAAGTAATGAGGTATTTAATGAATGCATTACCTTCGACACTGAGTTCAAAACTCTTTTAAAATGAGTAGAATTAACTTTCTGTACATTTTTGAGTTAGCTACACTCATTTCATTTGATAAAGTGGACTGTTGGGTTTTACAGTGTACAAAAACCCCTAAGTCCCGTCTGAAGTTTTCTTTTAAATTCAACATTTTTTACTCATATATATGTGGGCGCCATGGTGGCGTAGTGAGTAGCACGTTCCCCTTACAGCAAGAAGGTCGCTGGTTCGAGCCTCAGCTGGGTCAGTTGGCATTTCTGTCTGGAGTTTGCATGTTCTCCCCGTGGTTGCGTGGGTTTCCTCCGGGTGCTTTGGTTTCCCAAAGACATGCGGTACAGGTGAATTGGGTAAGCTAAATTGTCCATAGTGTATATGTGTGAATGAGTGTGTATGAATGTTTCCCAATGATGGGTTGCAGCTGGAAGGGCATCCACTTCGTAAAACATATGCTGGATAAGATGGCAGTTCATTCTGCTGTGGCGACCCCTGATTAATAAAGGGACTCAGCCGAAAAGAAAATGAATGAATGAATATGTGTTTTCGATATATGTACAGTATACACTCTAAAACCCAAGAAGTTAAGGTAACTCAAACCATTTGAGAAAAACGATTGCAACAAACCACTTGAGTTAAAAAAATAATCTATATAAGTACTGTGAATTTAATACATTTAAATTGATGTAATGAGGTGACTCATTACCTTTAACACTGAGTTCAAAACTCTTTTCAAACGAGTACAATTAACTTTAAGTTACCTACACTCATTTTATTTGATAAAGTTGACAGTTGGGCTTTACAGCATATGAATACTGTATATGGTACAGTTTACTCTCACAAAATTACAACCTACCTACTGTATAATGCACCATTTACCTAAAATGAAAAAATAAAAATAAAAACGCATGGAAAAAACACCCTCCCTCCCCCAACAAACATCAAAAGATGCGCTACTGTGATTATGTTCACTTAAAGGTTTCTTACATGCAAAACCAGTTTCGTGATTCTGCAGTTGAGTCATGAAAGATGAATTCATTTGATTTGGCATGAGGAAATAATAAATAAACCACTGCTTCATTCACCTGTCATTTTGCTATCAGTCAATAAATAAATGATAAGCTTGTGATTCATCCCGTTCAATATCAAACTGGTTAAAATCATTTGTTATCTTTGAGTTTACGAAATTTTTACGAAATGTTTTGTTGATTTTGATTTTGATGACATGTACTTGTGTAAAAATTGGGTTCAATTTAATTTGTCTGGCACTTTTACAATGTAGATTCTGTCAGAGCAGCTTAATACAGTTCTAGTAAACTGAAACTGTGTCAGTCCAGTTTTCAGAGTTGAAGTTCAGTTCAGTTCAGTTCAGTCTGTTACATTTTCACTGCTGAAAGTCCAAACACTGAACAGCAAGTCCATCTATGTTTTGGGTGCCACACAATCGATTGAAGTTAAAACAACATGAGGGAATTGAGTTAAATTAGTAGTTTTTACAAATTTAAGTGGATTGAACATAAAACAATTAAGTTGTCCCAAAAAAACCCTCAAGAATTGTGTTGATTCATCTTATTTTAATTAAGTAGTCTGAACAAACAAACATCATTTTTTAGTGTTGTTTTAAACATGAGTATTATTCTGTTCTAAATAAATCAAATCAAACTGTAAAGAATCCATAACAAACTACATTTTTAGTCAAGCGTTGAAACAAAAGCAAAACTGAGTTTCATCAGAAACACAGTAAAGTGAAAGCAATCTGTCAGGAAGCCTCAAGAACTAAATTTACCCTGTCATGAGTGAAAGACAAACAACTACACACACACACCCATCATCTGCATGTAAACTTTTTACTGCTCGGTCTTAACTGACAATTCCTAACATGAGTAAAAGTGACGTTTTTAAGCATATTTCACATAAAAGGTGGGTGAAAAGTAACCAGGTAATATTTTATGACTATAAAACTTGTAGTATCAATGGAGTCATGATGAAAGCAGTCTCGAAGTGAAGTTTCATAAACTAATTTCGAGAGGAGCACGTGATAGGATTAGCACGCCTGGCTGATCATCTGTAATCAGCAATGATCCAATCAGAGCGATCCAAGCTTACTATAAACAGACCATTTTTTCCCCCTACTGCTCTACCTTCGTTTTGGAAGAATCCCCCCTTCCACCCCATCTCCTCCTTTTTCCTCCCTTTTCTAAGGGGGAGCTTTCGAGACCTATCTGATCTCGGATCCCCTTATATGCTTATTGACTGGGCGGGAGCCTTGGGCTCAAATATCTCCAAGCTCAGGGTTCTCTCCCGGGACAGCATGCCAAACCTGCTATAAACGCTAAGCATATCTAAGGGTGAACTCTTGAAATGGTAAATAGGATTTCATATTTCCGATGTCGATAGTACAGGCATCAGCAATGAAAGGCAATATTAGCAGTGTTTCCCAAGGTCATGTTATCATGTCGATCAGCTGGTTTGTCTATAAGCTGACATACGAGCGATCTGCTGATGAATCGCGGCTTTAAAATGCTCCAGTGTCCCTGTATCTGTGGTTACACGCAGGAAACATCGATGAGTTTGGTGAACTGATGACCTTCAAGGCCAATCAAAGACATTTCTGTTGAGCGTGTGAACACAATGGCAAATCAGTGATGTTTAAGAACGTGCTCAACAGTGCTTAAATGTTCACGGAAATGAATGTTTTAAAAAATGTCAGTACTGTATGTTATCAAATTCCAGTATTTTGACAACACTACACGGAATTTCTGGAATATCTTGTCATCTTAAAAGGTCTATTCCACACATCGACAGTCAGGGCATTTTATTTTTGACCTGAATTCATTGAATATCTGGGATTTTTGTTTGTTATTTAAAATTTGTACATTTTTAACATTTTAAAAACTTAAAAAAATGTATATGGCATTTATCAAAATGTCATTTTTCTGTACAATGTTTTTTTTAATGACATTGTTTCATGTGTTTTGCCTTTTGGTACGGTTAGACTATTTTACACTGTCTTTTTATTATTGGCAATCAAATGCAGTCACCAGGCTGTATCTGTTAAAATACCTGTACCTTTCTGTCGGTGTGTTGTTGTTGTCTGTTCAGTGCATAACCAGTCCCTTCTGGATCGTGCAGGGAAAAACATCTGATTACTGTAGCCTAAAATGATTTGTTGTAACTTTTCTTAATTGTTTTAGGCAATGTTTGCTGCATTTCTTGTTGTTTTGCTTTTTTTACACATCCTCAAGAACATGACCTCAAAAACCATTGATCTCTGTAATTTATATAAAGGAAACACTGAGAGAAACAAAAAGAGAAAGTGTTTACTAGGCATGGGACGATAACCGTTTTCAAGGTATACCGCGGTTTGGAAAAGTCCAGGTTTTCATACCGCCAAAATTTTCTGTAATATGGTCCCTAAGCTATTATTTTATTCTTTTTTAATAATTTTATTTTAGTTTTTTCGGACAACAGCATCTCCAGCAGAAAAAATATCCAAAGACGCCTTTTTAAATTGTAAAGAAGTCTGGGTTTTTGAAACTAATGAAGACTTTTTGTATTTATTTAGCCTGACATGTTGCCCCAAAATATTATAAATCTTTCAAAAAATAAAATATATTGTGTTCGAAGGGGGAAAAGGTTTTGTTTTTTAGCCAGACGTTTAAAAATAATATATTTACGAGCAGTAATCACAATAGTGTGAAACCGTGATATTTTTATCCAAGGTTATCATACCGTCACAATCTTATACTGGCCCATGTTTACCTCCTAACCACAGCTTTCTACATCATTTCTGACACCTGAATGACTGTAAATGATCAAAATAAATAACTGTAAAAATCTCTTCGACAACAGCATTAGAAAAATCTTGTTAAATTTTCGATCCAATTGTAGCCTTATTCAAATGTCTCAATGTTCAAATGTTGTAATAATGTGACATGACACACATAAAGCAGGTCACACACCTAAAGCCGCGGTCAGATCACACAAATTTGTCATGATTTCGGCAAAATTTCCTTGAAGTAGGGTGTTGTTGGGATTCGTAAACGACAAATGTGATATGTTTGTGTAATATGGCATAGTTCACAACAACTCTCTCTTTTTAATGTTTAATTTTATTGTTCAACTTTTTTTCTCGTTTTGCACAAGGAGTTCCGTCACGTGGGTGACACTGTTCAATAGGAGCACATCATTTCTTGGTTAGGTAATCAAAAAATCGGCTGCATATTTACTTATGGGTGGGTCACGGGTGGATAAGATTGATCGTTGATTATGCAAACTTTAACTCATTCATTCATTCATTCATTCATTTTCTTTTTGGCTTTATTAATCTAGGGTCACCACAGCGGAATGAACCACCAACTTATCCAGCATTTGATTTACGCAGCGGATGCCCTTCCAGCTGCAACCCATCACTGGGGAACACCCAGACATTCTCATTCACACACACACACACATATGCTACGGACAATTTAGCTCACCCAATTCACCTATACTGCATGTCTTTGGACTTGTGGGGGAAACCGGAGCACCCTGAGGAAGCCGGAGCACCCGTAGGAAACCTACGCAATAGGAGGGAGAACATGCAAACTTCACACAGAAATGTCAACTGACTCAGCTGAGGCTCGAACCAGTGACCTTCTTGCTGTGTGGCAACAGCGCTACCCACTGCACCACTGCATCACCCCCGCAAACTTGAACTACCTTTTCTAAAATATTAAGGTGTTTTAAGCTATTTTATTTGACAGACTGGCACAAATATGCCGACATCTCCATTCTCACAACGAGTTTCTGAGTTCTCTCATAGGCTACGTTCACACTGCGAGGCTTAGTGCTCAAATCTGATTTTTTCTCAGATCTGATATTTTTGCATAGCTGTTCACACTGCTGTTATAAATGTGGCCAATATCAGATTTGCAATGTGAACAGATCATGGTCCTAAACTGACCCGCATGCGCAAAAGTGCAGGTACGGACAGCACATAATGTCTAATTATCCACACAATGTGTATACTGAAGCACGTTGTCATGCTTAATGTATTTATTGCCCTTTTACAGACACCCGTGGTGTATTTTTAATGAACTGTAAAGGGTTGTTCTGCTACTGCCAATGTGCATTTGAAACCTAAATTAAGTCTCTTGTGATTGAAAACACTGATCGATTGTGATTTATGACAGCAGCGGTGCGCGTCTATCTGACCACCGCTGTAGTGAGCTCATCAAGGGTTATTGAGCAGCTGCAGACGGAACTGTGAAGGCGGAGTTGGTTCATCTCTGTTTGCAGAGCTATTTCATTTTACGTCGTTATAAACACCAGACATGTGCAGAAAGGGGGTTTGGTTTGGGTGTTAGAGCACCTGCTCTTTATTCTCTCAGAAAGTTCGTCCTTAAAATGAAAGTGCCGCCTCCTTTGAGCACGGATCCCCGCAACACGCCCCGACACAGCTTAGCGATCAACCCGTGCCCCAATCGTTAACCAGATTGGTTAACAAGCTCCAGTTTTGCCTTCAAAATCTTTTTTTTTTAAATGAACAACTAAGTTTCTGTGGTAAAATAATCGCCCTGTGTGCCGATCTGCTGCTGCTGAGGAGTAAATGACGTCTGCAGCACAGAATGATGACGCATGTCGCTCAAAGATCATGTAAAAGTCACATGAAATCCGGCATAACCGTTTACACTGCGGTCGCATTGCAAAATATCAGATCTGTGTCAGATTTAAGACTACATATGAAAGTGGCACAAATCTGACATGAAAAAATCAGATTCCATGCGGTTTGGGCTGTTCACACTGTCAAGACCCGAGTCACATGAGGGCAAAAAATCAGATTCGGGCCACATTTTCCTGCAGTGTGAACGTAGCCATACTTACAACAGAGTTTGTTTTTCCGAAGTAAAATAGGAACATGTTCAGTGCTGTGAATACATTACAAAAGCATCTCCTGCTAATTCAAAATTGTCATTAACAGTGAAAACAGTTTATATAGGCTTGTCTAAAACTGTGAATATTTCACTTTAATTTTATTTACACAAGATTTTTATTTTATTTAACAAACCAACACAATCTCATGGTAATTTGTGTTTTGGCGCATATAGCGGACTTGTTTTGAAGTGTATCACCTCAAATGTCATTCATTATTCTTGTTTATAGATAACTCATCAGCAAAAGATACATTAAAATTAAGATACAAATGATAGCAAACTAAATTCGTTTCAAAAAGATATTTTTTCCAAGAAGAATAAACAAATTATATTTCTGTTTGTGCCCCTCCACTACTCAACTATACGGGTGCATGATTTGTTTTGCTCTGAGGAAAGTAAGGATTTAATGAATGCTTCTCCGTGATTGTTATATCACAAACCCCAGTTATATATTTGCACATTTGGTCACACTTTATTTTGATGGTCCATTTGTTGAACTTAAGTTACATTGCATCTACATGTCAACTAATTCTCATTAGATTATAAGTAGACTGTTAGGTTGGGGTTAGGGTTGAGGTTAGGGTTAGTATAAGTTGACATGTACTTGCAAAGTTTCTTACAGTCAGCTAAATGTCTGTTGAATGTCAGTATTAAGAAATATTAAGTAAACAGTCTACTAATACTCAAATGGACCATCAAAATAAAGTGTTACGGCACATTTTTTAATATGTCATTATTTTAAAGATTATGTCTTGAGCATCTGTTTTTTCCTTGCTGCTGCTTATGCGCTTTCAATTTCTCCATCTCACTCACAGCAAGTTCAGGCGAGGGACTGTTTAATAAGAAACCCATGGCAGGAAAATAATCATTTAGATTTCAAAGAAAATATCTTATTAATAAAAAAGAATCATAAGTTTGATCCTATCCATGTCGTAAGGAATGCCCTTAAATAATGTAGTAATTAGTTGTCTGCTGGCATCAGTGTTTGAGACAGAAATAAGATTAAAAATCTTGAAGGAATGTATAATCTGGCTCATTTGTTACCCACGACAAGTCAAGATTGTATCAAGAAAAAAAAAGATTCGCATAATCTGACATAGTGACTGCCGTAACCACAATGAAAATCGAGTCTCAAAAGGAAAGAGAGACACTTTGGTCCCGTTTACACTGTAAGGTCTCGATGCCCAATTCTAATTTGTTGCCTACAGTATATCTGTTTTTTTTGTCTGTTCTTTTAATTGTGACCTATATCCGATTCATGTGTTCACACTTGGCATATAATTTACAATGTCGCGCATGCGTAACAGCGGGTTCTAGCATCTGCGCCACACTTGCCATGATTTTAGCTGACTAGTCTTGCTTTTAGCTCTGCGAAATGTGCGAAGTTCGGCCCACTTTAAAATGATTTTGAGGAGGAGGAGGAGGGAAAGGGCCATCATCACAGCTTGCGCCTATGGTTTATATACAATATGGTGTCCTAGACTGACTCATCTCTCCACATAGCAAGAAGGCAGGTAACTTCTGCCGTCAACCACTGACCACTTTCCTCATCCATGTTTCCTCTGTTGTTGTTGTTTTCCGCATCGGCATCTCCACACACGCTCTTCCTTCTACGCATTTTCACATATCCCATTTATATCTGATTTATTTCCACATATGAAGGAGGCCTGAAACCGATCTCTGAATATCCGAATGCATGCGTCTTTTTGTGTTTACACGGTCATGGAACAGATCCGATCTGTCACATATGAGCAAAATAAATTGGGTCACATTTAACTGGCAGTGTAAACGGGGCTTTTTATTCTTTTATTCTTATTCTTGCTTATGTCAATTTTTAAAAGTGCTCCAACTTTATGACCCTGCTGCACAGGTAATCTAGATGATTACTGACAATAGTCATGAGCAAATTATTAAGAATATTCTGAATAGGAAAGCTCTCCTCTTTTGTTTTCTTCCACTTTTAGCAACAAGACGTCAGAGGAGAAGATGCTGAACACACAGTTCTGTTTGGTTGGACTGGTATTCTCCAGTCACACCTTAACTTGTGCCATGCAGGTATTTTCTTTCAATTACTTAAACGATTCTTGGATTCAAACTGGTTCACTCTTATGAACTAATCAACGAAATCAACTGGAACCTGAACGAACTGCATCAGAACTTGTTTTCAAAAGGGTGAGACATGTACGTATCAAATTTACTTTCTTCAACCAATGCATTTAATGAATTGTTCTTCCAAAAATGAACATTCAGTCATCGTTTACTCAACCTGCATTTGTTCCAAATCTCTTTTAGAAGGTTTTTTATTTAATATTTCTTTTTTATTTGGTAACATTCTGAGGAAAGCTGAAAATCTGCAACCACTGACATCCATAGTAGGAAAACAAGTTTCCAGCTTTCTGTTTTCTTTTGCGTTCAACAGAAAAACACAAACAAACTCAAAACAAACAGGTTTTGAATGAGAGAAGGGTGATTTAATGATGACGGAATGTTTATTTTTGGGTGAACTATCCCTTAACAAAGGTGTTTGAGTCATGAAGTGGATATTTCCTTCAGGCTGTATAGATGAACTATAGATAACTTCATATTTTTAATGTATACTCGCTCTATATTAACAGAATATGTGTGCGTTTATGTTAGATTGAGTGTTTAATGTGCTTAATAAAGCCTTACTTGTGTCACACTGTACGTGCTGTTATCACGCATTTTGTATAATTGCACGTTTATTTTACATATTTGTTTCATATTTCATTCTTTAGTGATTTAAAGTCATGATATTTTGTATTAATTCAGCAGAAGTGTAGAAGTGTTCTGCCGAATGACTAAAAGTTATCAGTATGATGGTAAAAAACTGTACAATCTAGTCAAACCATCCTTCTGCAATCTTATAGCAAAAACGGAAATAAGGGCAGTATTAATAGCTAAAAATGTGGGAGAGCGTTGCTATTATGTGATTATATTGTATTGCAATATGGAGCCATTAAATGTTGATGTAAAATCAAAAGTAATTGACAAATACTTGAAAATGAGATGATTTGAAGACAATAATTCTGTATGGTTACAACTGAATTAGTTACAAATAACTGTATAAAAGGAAAAAACATGACTTGATAAAAACATATGATAATAATGGTACCCAGCTTAAATGTAAATTAAAGTTACCTGAGAGAGAGAGAGAGAGAGAGAGAGAGAGAGAGAGAGAGAGAGAGAG
>CAIGQQ010032394.1:6386315-6401539 GCA_903798035.1 Danio albolineatus
GAGAGAGAGAGAGAGAGAGAGAGAGAGAGAGAGAGAGAGAGAGAGAGTGGGAGAGAGCCAGAGCAAAGCCCAAATACTGAGACATTCAAACTAACCAATCAACATGTGACTACATCATGAAACCCCCACAGTCCACACAGCAGGCCCTGATCTCATCAGTGTCTGCCTTTGGAATTTGTGTGAGCCTTCTTTAGGGAAAAAGACATGTTCTGCCATATAAACAAATGCATATAATAATTTTCATCCCTACACCGGACAGACTGACGATGCATGTCAATGCTCTGTAAAGTTACATGTGTTTAAGAAGCTTGAAGTTAATGCTGTCAAAAGGACAGTGAAGAAGACTATTAATCCATGGTCCCTCTTTTCATGACAAGCGACCAACGAGGTATTTGTTTTGCTTGTTTGATGTATTGGATAATCGTGGTTTGTATAGTTTCGGTAACACTTTATTTTGATGGTCCATTTGTGTATTAGTAGACTGTCTACTTAATACCTGTTGATACAGACATTCAACAGACATTTAACTGACTATAAGAAACTTTGCAAGTACACGTCAACTTACACTAACCCTTACCCCAACCCCAACCTAACAGTCTACTTATAATCTAATGAGAATTAGTTGCAATGTAACTTAAATTCAACAAACGGACCATCGAAATAAAGTGTGACCATAATTTCTTTTACGTTTGTACTGTGTTCATTTCCTAATACAGTACTCATGACGTCAAAGGCACAAAGCACATAGAGAGGACGACCTTAAAATAAACGCCCATTCAGAGAATCAACCTGTGTGTGTGTTGTTGTGAAGAGAGTTGCACACACTTAAAGTTGTTCATTGTTTGCTCATAACTGAAGTCTCAAATCATGCCAATGTTTGGTTACTTTATCTGAGTATATTGCATTGTTAGACGGTTATTTCTCATTACATGGAAATTGACGTTCTTTGAACAAATAAACAGTTAACCCCGAGACGTCAAGTTAAGTTTACAGCTGATTTAAATGTTATTATGAATAATTTATAATATTTCACGACGACACAGTGGTGCAGTAGGTAGTGCTGTCGCCTCACAGCAAGAAGGTCGCTGGTTCGAGCCTCGGCTGGGTCAGTTGGCATTTCTGTGTGGAGTATGCATGTTTTCCCTGTGTTCGTGTGGGTTTCCTCCAGGTGCTCCAGTTTCCCCCACAAGTCCAAAGATGTGGTATAGGTGAATTGAGTAGGCTAAATTGTCCGTAGTGTATGAGTGTGAATGAGTGTGAATGGATGTTTCCCAGAGATGGCTTGCAGCTGGAAGGGCATCCGCTGCGTAAAAAGTTCTGGATAAGTTGGCGGTTCATTCTGCTGTGGCGACCCCGGATCAACAAAGGGACTAAGCTGAAAAGAAGATGAATGAATGAATGAATGAATGAATAATTATTAATATTTCACTGTGACACGGTGGCGCAGTAGGTAGTGCTGTCGCCTCACAGCAAGAAGGTCGCTGGTTCGAACCTTGGCTGGGTCAGATGGCATTTCTGTGTGGAGTTTGCATGTTCTCCCTGTTCACTTGGGTTTCCTCCGGGTGCTCCAGTTTCCCCCACAGTCCAAAGATGTGCGGTACAGGTGAATTGGGTAAGCTAAATTGTTCGTAGTGTATAAGTGTGAATGAGATTGTATGGATGTTTCCCAGAGATGGGGTGCTGCTGGAAGGGCATCCGCTGCGTAAAACAAATGCTGGATAAGTTGGGGGTTCATTCCACTGTGGTGACCCCGCATTATTAAAGGGACTAAGCCGAAAAGAATTGTTAAAAGTAGGTGTTTGTAAAACAAGAACTGTAAAAAATTAACTAAAATACAGCGAATGGTAAAAAACAGCAGTTGTGGTTGTCATTACTTTACAATTAAAAATCTGATAGAAACCTTCTAAATTTCTTAGTAAACAAATTTTTGTAACCACAAGGGAGTTGCATGACAATGGAGTAAGGATCCACATGCAGTCAGACAGGCAAAGGTCAAAACAGGAGCAAAATAGGGATGGCTGATGTGAAACGCATGTTTCGACAGTGTCAAGATCCTGAAGCACAAGTGTTATGAAACACTGCACCGAAGCATGATCTGAAACACCCAGATCACATGGCTATGGTGCTTCAAAACACCCAGGTCACGTGACTAAAGTGTTTAGAAACACTGGGTCACGTGACTAAAGCGATTCAAAGGGTCGGTCCCTTCAGAAGTGTTTTAAGACCTGGCGAATCTGTTTGACTGATGGGGTCGGAAAAAATTTCATGTAGCCTAGTGGACCGTGGGTAACAGTGCTGTAAAAATCTCGAGTTTGAATCCTGACTTGTGCAAATACTCTGAAATAATGACGTTATGTATTTTAATGATGTAAATTTTTTAGGACCAAAAGACAATAAACAATACTCAGGTAGGCCATGGCATTGACACGATGCTCAATAGATTCCAATGGGGGCCAAAGTGTTCCAAGACAACATCCCCCACACCATTACACCACCAGCAGCAGCAGCCTGAACTGTTGATACAAGGCAGGATGGATCCATGCTTTCATGTTGTTGACGCCAAATTCTGACTCCACCATCCGAATGTTGCAGCAGAAATCGAGACTCATCAGACCAGGCAACATTTTTCCAATCTTCTATTGTCCAATTTTGTTGAGCCTGTGTAAATTGTAGCCTCAGTTTCCTGTTCTTAGCTGACAGGAGTGGCACCCGGTGTGGTCTATTGCTGCTGTAGCCCATCTGCCTCAAGGTTGGCCGTGTTGTGCGTTCAGAGATGCTCTTCTGCATACTCCAGTTGTAGCGAGTGGTTATTTGAGTTACTGTTGCCTTTCTATCAGCTGGAACCAGTCTGGTCATTCTCCTCTGACCTCTGGCATCAACAAGGCATTTGAGCCCACAGAACTGCCGCTCACTGGATATTTTCTCTTTTCGGCCCATTCTCTGTAAACCCTACAGATGGTTGTGCGTGAAAATCCCATTAGATGAGCAGTTTCTGAAATACTGAGATCAGCCCGTCTGGCACAAACAACCATGCTACGTTCAAAGTCACTTAAATCACCTTTCTTCCTCATTCTGATGCTCGGTTTGAACTGCAGCAGATCATCTTGACCATGTCTACATGCCTAAATGCATTGAGTTGCTGCCACGTGATTGGCTGATTAGAAATTTGCGTTAACGAGCAGTTGGACAGATGTACCTTATAAAGTGGCAGGTGAGTGTATAGAAGATGCTCAATGTCATTCATACAATACTAAAAACAATCATGGTAACACACGAAGTTTAATACATACAATAAACACTATTTATCAATATTAGATGTCCATAAAAATGTAAAAAATAACCATAGTAATGTCCACAAAAAAGGGAAGTGTGGAGGGAATTCCGGGAAAGTCAGTTTACGGGTATTAACCGTAAGGAAACTTTCTGTTTAGCTTACCCATTTTTACTGTAGCATTTTTACAGTTGAAATTATGGCCATTATTATTTTACAGTGTATGTTATGACCACACTGGCATACATTAATCAAAAAATAAGACTTGATATCAATATCAGATTTGTCGAGGAAAGACAAATAAACTAATTAAGAAAGTCATTCGTGATTGACATAGACAGGCCAGCCCAAATTCCATCATCGTGAGCAGTGGGTGAACTTAAAAGGAAGTTAAGCATCAGTTTCCAGTTAAACTTTATTCATTTTCTCATCTAGCTCAGCTGGTTCATGTGTTACCAGTAAGACTTGTTTAAAAGTCAAGACGGCTGCTGACAGGAGAGTCAAAAGAGTTGATCCAATTGACTGAACTGCTGACACGAGTGAAAATGAAATGATGCGAGTCTATGACACCACACTCTTTTTGTCAAAACTGTTCTCACATTATTCAAGATATTCAAGCAGCGAGCCTATTTAACGTCTGTATGCATAAATATATCTAATATATTAAAGATTTAATATCATTTAATTGCATTCAGAGCATACTGTTCAACCTCAAACGCTTGACATGTGAATCTAAATTCCAATCATTCTTTACCCAGACTATGAATTTTAACCATTCCCTTTTGCAGGAATCATGACATTGCTGTCATTTCCTTCATGAGGTGTTAAAAGCCGCTCTCAGATGGTGAGCATTCAGTAGTCGTCAGCATGTCTTTCATATATGTCTTGGCTGGGCTTCTGCTGGCCTTCACTGTAACGACCTCACAATATTATGGAGGATCCATGACCTTCAACCCAAGACTGGGCTCTAATGGATCATACGAGGTGAGAACTGTTATGCTTTAAATGGATATACTTCTTGGATATATAAATGACATACAGTTGAGGTCAGAATTATTAGCCCTCCTGTAATTTTCTTTTCAAATATTTCAAAAATGATGTTTAACAGAGCAAGAAATTTGTCAAAGTATTTCCTGTAATATTTTTTCTTCTGGAGAAAGTCTTATTTGTTTTATTTCGGCTAGAATAAAAGCAGTTTTTAATATTTTAAAATCATTTCAAGGTCAAAATTATTAGCCCCATAAAGCAATGTTTTTTTAATTGTCTCCAGAACAAACCATCGTAACACAATGACTTGCCTAATTACCCTTACTTGCCTATTTAACCCTTTAAATGTCCTTTTAAGCTGAATAGTGTCTTGAAAAATATCTAGTAAAATATGATTTACTCTCATCATGGCATAGATAAAATAAATCAGTGATTAGAAATGAGCTACTAAAACTATTATGTTCAGAAATGTGTTGAAAAATTCCATCAAACAGAAACTGGGTATAGAATATACAGAATATACAGGGGGCTAATAATTCTGACTTCAACTGTATGTACATCTGTATATATGTCTGACGTTAATTATGATGTTAAGTGTAAGCAATTAAAAGTTGCCTCAACATTTGTGCATGTATTTGTGTTTTTAAAACTCAAAACTGCGTAATCTAATTAATAAAATAAATGTAATTGTTTGAATTTATGCAGTTTTGAGATTTCTTTAGTAGCTGTGCCAACTTATTTTTAAAAGACAGGATTTAGGCTTACTATAGTTAACTAAAAATAGAACTATAAGACCTTTGGGTACTTTAAGTCTTTCATTGGCATTTGCATTCTCTTGGCAGTGCTCTTTGAAACTATGTATGGCCTTTTGTGTGCAGGTGTGGCACACGATGAAAGCTATAGGTGTCCTATTATGTAACAGCAGGATTTACGTCTCCAAAGCTTGTGAAAACAAAAATGTAAAGCATATATTAATGGTTTCAATTTATAGTAGGTTATTTATTAAGACATGTATCTGTACTGTATGGGCCTTTCGAACATTTCTGCAGAGGTTTGCATGTGTCAAATTGTAAAAATAGACTTTTCAAAAAGATAAAATAAAAATAAATAAACAATATCATACTTATTATTATTTTTATTAATAATAATAAAAATAATAATAAATTAATAATAGGCCTCACGATGGCACAGTGCCATAATAACAATAATAATAATAATAATAATAATAATAATAATAATTATTATTATTATTATTTTTATTATTATTATTCATTCATTCATTTTCTTGTCGGCTTAGTGCCTTTATTAATCCAGGGTCACCACAGTGGAATGAACGGCCAACTTATCCAGCATATGTTTTACGCAGCGGATGCCCTTCCAACTGCAACCCATCACTGGGAAACATCCATACACACTCATACACACACATACACTACGGACAATTTAGCTTACCCAATACACCTTTAGCGCATATATAGCACCCGGAGGAAACCCACGCAAACATGGGGAAAACATGCAAACTCCACACAAAAATGCCAACTGACCCAGTCGAGGCTCGATCCAGCGACCTACTTCCTGTGAGGCCCTATTATTATTGCTTTTTTTTTCTTTTCTTAATAGTCTATTGTAAATTGCAAACATTAAAGATTTATAAGGTTTATATTTGAGATTAGAAGACTGTTAGCTAAACGATTTTATGTTTTACAACAGAATATCGAATATTCTTAATCATATTTGTAAAGGAAACACCTGTTGTTTACATATATTTCAATTAATATGGAAAACGAGTGCATGTTATTTACCAAAACTAATATTATTGTAATGTGTGTGTGTAAAAACAATATTATTTGCATAAATTATTAATTTTTTTCTCTTAAGAAGATGATACTCCACCCCGTTTAAAGCATCATTATGGACGTTTTACGATATAACTGATGTCGTTCAAACGATGGATCTGCAACAAAGCAACTTTGGTTACTCGTCACTACATCGTTCATTTCCCGAACGATGCATCACACTATGATAGTTCAGCCGTGAGTTATGTTGTTGTGTGGGAAACGCACCCCTGGCTGATCTACTGGTTGATCCGGTTACCCAATCACACGATTTGCTTTTGTTTTACATCAAGGAATTTATTACACAAGAAAGCATTTGCTCTCATTTCTGAGAAAAAGAGTCAGATTTTTTTTTAATAAATGATCAATTGTGAGTGATAAATTCAGAATTTCAATATACAAACTTACATTCCAAGAAAAAAAATCGGATTTCTGAGATAAAAAAGTTTGTTTAATTATTGAGTGGCAGAAACAGGACTTTGTGCATAAAAATATGAGAGTGAAAACATCGTTCAATCATTCATTTTCCGTTGGCATTGGGGAATAAAGGGAACTTTGTTCCCTTTATTCATTTGGGGTCGCCACAGGGGAATGAACCACCAACTTATCCAGCATATGTTTTGCACAGCGGATGCCCTTCCAGCTGCAACCCAACACTGGGAAACACCCATACACACTCATTCACACACACTTATACACTATAGCCAATTTAGGCCCAATCCCAATTCTATTTTTGTACCCCTACCCCTTCCCCTTTCCCTTGGCCCTTGAAACAAAGTGTGAAGGGAAAGAGCTTCCCTAAGAAACGGGACGGCACTACAGCACCTGCACACATGTCATCGCGATCATGTCATCGCGATCCCTTGCTTCATATGACATAGACGGTCGCGACTGCTGTAGTTATTCCTGTTGCATAATTGTTTTGGTATTTATCTTCAGGAAACTACTGAAGGTGTATATCTCGTTATTATAACGATATAATGTGGCAATAGGATCGTAACCGTACTGTGTATTTACACCCTGGCCATATTCATCAATGTAAACACAAATGTTGTAAAACAGCGGTTCTCAAGCTTTTTTCACCAAGTACCACCTCAGAAAAAAATGGTCTCTCCAAGTACTACCATAATAACAGGTATTGAAGTACAGTAGCGTAGTAGGCCTAATTAAGCAGCTACAGCACTGCACAGTTCAAAAACGATTTAATTATTCTAATTAAAACAGATTAATTATTCTAATTTAAATTATTATTGTCAGCCCCTTAAATAAAGGGTTTAGCCTGTTAAAATCAATTTACTGATCACATCGCTGTTATCGTATGTGTCAAAGGGTTTAAAGTGTGTTCCTTTTTTTACTTTAATTATTCAGAGATTCCTCCATGTACCACTAAAAGGAAGCTTGTGTACCCCTAGTGGTACGTGTACCACAGTTTGAGAACCACTGTTGTAAAACAACTTTAACATTATACTAGACACTGTAAAAGCTCAATCCCTGCCACTATATTATTCTGACAGGGGATTCAAGTGTCATCAAGTGACAGAATGTTGCGGGACTACTATACAGGAGTTATTATTATTGATTATAGATGGCGAAACTTTGCAGTTTTTATTTTTGCATGACGGTAAAACACGAATGTGGTTATGAATGTATTAAAACATGTGCTTGTTTGTTGTAAAAATTCGTAATAATGACAAAAATACTAATTAATGCATCTTCTGACTTTCGTGTGCAGCCATGTTGCCGTTGGAAATTTTCGTACCCATTGGTTTCGAGTATGGTCATGGAAAATCTTTGTTTCAGGGGGTATCTAGCCCTTTCCCTTAGCCCTACGCCTTCAAGCTAAAGAGAACTGGGACACCCCTACCCCTTCACTTGAATGCGCAAAACTACGGGTAGGGGTACTGGGAGGAGCTAAGAATTAGGATTGGGCCTTAGTTTATTCAATTCACCTATAGCGCATGTCTTTGTACTTGTGGGGGAAACCAGAGCACCTGGAGGAAACCCACGCCAACACGAGGAGAACTCCACACAGAAATCACAGAACACAGCAACCTTCTTACTGTGAGACAATCGTGCTATATACTGCGCCACCGTGTCGCCTTGAAAACATAGTTAAGGACTCTAAAAATGTTTTTGGTCACACTTTAATTTGATGGTCCGTTTGTTGAATTTAAGTTACATTGCAACTAATTCTTATTAGATTATAAGTAGACTGTTAGGTTGGGGTTAGGAGTTAGTGTAAGTTGACATGTACTTGCAAAGTTTTTTTTATAGTCAGTTAAATATCTGTTGAATGTCAGTATCAACAGATATTAAGCAGACACTCTACTAATACACAAATGGACCATCGAAATAAAGTGTTACCATGTTTTTCACTTATAAAACACTAAACAGAGCTAAAAATTCTCAAATGAACTGACCCTCATAAAATGATTAGTGCACCAAAACTAGTGATTAAACTATTATTTTACCAGTTTACATTTAAAATTGGTCCACACTTTAGATGTATTAAAGCGCAGTACTTTCGACTATAAGGTAAAAATGTTGCCACGTCTTAACAGCAGATTTCAACATCAAACCACATACCGTAAAGCAGTGTTTCCCAACCCTGCTTTTTGAAGGCATGCCAACAGTACATATTTCAGATATGATCTCCCTTATCTGACACATTAATTTCAAGTTTTGGTGCCTCTTTAAATGTTCAGATGAGCTGATTGAGTTTTGTAAAGAATTTGAAAATGTGTAGTTCCTCGTTCCTCGTTCAGAGGACTTATCAAAAACGTGATCAGAAAGAATTGCCTGTGAAATATATGGCATGCTAAATATCCAGACATGTCTACAATTTAGGACTGGAAAACACATCAGCGAAAACTCTCAGCCAATTTCACTATCAATGACCACGCTACAACCGTTGCTTGTGAAACTTTATTTTTGTTTGAGAGAGTAGGTAATAGTTATGAAGGTTGGGAAAAGGAATATCGATTGTTATTAAACTGGCTCATCAGGGAGTCTTGTCCAGGGAGACTTAGGCCCCGTTTACACTCATGCGTTTTTGTTTTAAAACGCATAAGTTCTGCTACGGTTACGCCATCCGTCCACACTACGCTGGAGTTTTCGGGCCCCGAAAACGGAGCGTTTTGGAAACGCTGGAGAGGCCGTTTTCATTCTAAAATGCTACTGCTCCGTCTCAGTGTGGATGGGGGGAAACGGAGACGTCTGAAAACGGAGGCGTGGCTGCTGAGATTTGCTTTTGGGTCATTGCATAACCTTCCCTTATTCGTCAAGCCCCTATCACATGACTATAATGCCAACAGAAGACTGCAGACCAGCCTTCACTGTAAACAACATGGACAGAAATGGGAGCGTTGTTTGCACTATTGTCCATTTTAGGCGCCCTTGTGTAGTTAAACTCTGCCTTTTTTACTGCAACAGCTGCATTTATTTGCAAGAGGCAAGCTACTGTTCGAGCACTCGCTAATCACTCGCGTTTCACGCGGCGTAAGACCTATTTAGAATGCCGAGCGAGACACATGCTTCCTGTTTATACTTGAAAGCACATGCCTAGAGTGCGCGAATGGTCGCGTGATATGTACAGAGATGTGTTCAGAAACGCTGGGTGAAACGCTAGTGTGGACGCGGATCATTTTCATGCTAAAACGCCGTTTTAAAACTAAAACGCACTAGTGTAAACGGGGCCTCAGAGTGGGGCTTGGTCTCATAGGTTAAGGACCTTTAGAAGACCCCCCCGATGCAGCCTAGAATAGGAGAGGGATGTTAAGAGGTATAGGGAGGGGAGGGGGTGTAGGGGATGAGTGGATGAGTTTAGGGGGAAATTGGGTGGGAGGGAGCGAGAATCTGAGACAAACGGTTTAGGGAGGGTCCACTTCCCCTAAATAATAGATGAGGGGAGCTAATTGGTTTAGGCATGGTCCCGCTTTTGTTAATTCATTAACTCTATGTGAAAGCAGGAAACAGGTCATTCAGAATTCAGCAAGGAGTTCAAACAATGATTTCAGAATAAATAAGCTTCACAGTAACATTTAAACCGAAACGAAGAAACATTCGCTTGATTAGCCGCAGAGGTAGTGCTTTCTAAATTATTTATTGACCTCCAACTATATTTTCTCTCTCCCCAAACATTTCCTCCATATTTTTTTGTTCTTTTCTATTTGGTGTTTCGCTGTAAATCAGCACTCCGCGCATGAATCATATGAATGGCAGATTATTTCAAATATTTATTGCAGGTAGCATTCAGTCTTAATCAGCACATAATCTTGAGTGATCTTATCAGTTCCCGCATGCGTTTGTGAGCCAGGCCGAGTTGTCAGTGTTTGCTTTGTAGTTATGTTGCATAGATCTTTACATTAGATGCCGCCTACGCTGTTGTTGCCTATTGGAGGGAATGCTTCAATAGAGCCGCCGTTTTAGTACAGGGTGGCGCTCCTTTGAAATGAATGTGGGACCAAGGTGCAGTGGAGGACTGGCCATCCGGAGCCATAGATATATATACACATATATGCATATATCTATGATCGGGAGTTTTCCCGGTGGTCAGTATGCAAATATTGTTTTAAATGATAAAGATTAGAATTTTACATCACTTTTCTACATTGATGGATCAGTGATCGAACGAGCATTGCAGACAAAGAGTGTGTGTTTGCGTGCATGGAAATGTATTATCCTCCCTCCCTGTTAAATTTGGTCTAATCGATGTTCTGAAACTCACGCCCTCTCCCGCTTTCACTTATAATGCTAACAGAGGGAGCGATTCATTTGTGAATTAATCCGTTATGAACGACTCGTTCACTTAGCCGACAATGATACAAGTTTCTAGCACCGCTTTCATATTTTATTTACATTGTTTGCTGACTCTATTCAACAAAATAAGTCTAGTATTTATTGCGAGTTGGTGCTACTTTGCCGTATGGTCAGTGCAGTAAGTGACTGTATTATCATCAATACTTGGACAATAGGTTTGTCCATGCTTTTATTACGTCTCGTTTAGATTTTTGTAACTCGTTTTTTGGAGCCAATTCACTTAAGATTTTACAATATGTTCAAAACTCTGCCACAAGTGTGTGTACTAACACATCATCTCTTTCTCAAATTACCCCGGTACTCCACCAGTTACACTGGTTGCCTGTTAAGTCACGTATCGATTTTAAAACCTTGATTTTAACTTATAAAGCTGTTCATGGTTATGCACTTGATTATATCTGTGATCTGATATCCACATCCTCTTCCTCTCGTAATCTACGTTCCGCTTCTGGGCTCACCTTGTTTCAGCCTCGTTGTAAAATTAGCACCTCTCCTATCGTGCACCTAAATAGTGGAATGCTCTTCCCACATACATCAGGAGCGCCAGTTCCCTGGACTGTTTTAAGAAACTTCTTAAAACTCATCTTTTTATTACAGTATTGCTTATGAGGATTTCTTTTAATCTGTATTTTTTTATTTTAATTTATTTATATATAATTTATTTATAAATATAATTATTTATTTATTTATTTTTGTGTATTTCATGTTCCACTGTGTTCTGATGCTCTTGTTAGCACTTTCAAGAGTTCACACTCAGCTGATGACTGATAATAAAGCTTGTTTGGCGTGCTGTCCCGGGAGAGAGCCCTGAGCTTATGAGATCCTCGAGCCCAGGGCTCCCTCCAGTTTGCAGGGCGAGAGGAGAGTTTGAGCTCAGGTAGATCTCGATGAACTCCCCCTCGACTTATTTCCAGCTAGTGGCAGAACTTCGGTGACGTGTATTCACTGAGTGCTTGACTGTGGTATCAATTTGTGTTTTCAATTTACTTAGGGTGCATGTTATTTGGACTGTGGGAGGAAACCGGAGAACCCGGGGAAAACCCACGCGAGCACGGGGAGAACAAGCGACACTCCACACAGAAATGTCATCTGGTTTAGTAGGGACTTAAACCAGAGGCATTTTTTCTGTGAGGCAACAGTGCTAATCACTGGGCCGCCGTGTCGCCCATCTGAAAGGAGGGAAAGTAGGGGTGGTTGGGTGTGGGGTTTTCAAGACGAAAGATGTTGAGATAAGAAAATTTTGGTTATTTATAGAGAGTTAGGAATCATCTGATTGGATAATCGATCATGAGCTGATGCTGGAACAGCTGAGAACAATCATAAGCACGTGATCTTCTCGAAATTTGTTTATAAATAAACTTCACTTAAGTCTGAGAAAAGTGCAATATAAATAAAATTTATCATTTTTATTATTTTATTTTATTATTATTATTATCATTATTATTATTATTCGTTTTGCACAAAAGTTCGTAACATACAAGAATGTAAAAAAACAAATCTTACCTATGATGCGTTCTGCCTTTGTGCTTTGTTTTCTTGGTTTGCTCGTTACTACACCTGTACACAGCGCTAAAGTCCTGCTTCTTCCTACTGGCTTTGCGGTTGACTAGTGCGGTTGAATGACATTTGTCCTGGAAGCACTGTACAAATATGGCGGCGCTATTGACGTATGCTCACAGTCCATATGCAATACCTAGTGTACATATCTATGGTTATGTAGAATGAACATAGCAGCAACTGAACACTACCCCAGATAGTCATGGAGTGTGAAAACAACAGCTACTAACTTGAGGTTTCCTAAAGTGACGTATTTTTAAAAATAAAGATGTTTGCATTTCTTACCCGCAGATTTGAACATCAACCACATAACTTAAACACCTCACTTCAGTCATTTAATAAACCATTGATTATTTCAGGTGGAACTTCGCTACAAGACGGCCTACAATGACTGTTCGCAATACGATTACTGGTCCTGCATGTCTGGAGACTGTGGAAATGAGGTCAGTAGAGTGATTGGTAAAGTAGATTCGAGTGCCAATGGAAACAACTGGTGTCAGTCTGAGGGAGTCATAACAAAGGAATTATCCACCAACAGCCCATTTGAGTTACTGTGAGTAGAATAACAAAATCACACACTTACAATATAGATCTGAACAATATACAAATATGAAATGCTAGTTTATTTCAACAGCACAATGGGTTGCTGCTGGATCAACGACATAGTCGGATACACTGGAATCTCAAGTCTTTTTTCTCTCATTGACCTGGGAGTGAGATCGGACACTTCAGTGCCTAACAGATCCCCAATTTCCACCACTCTACCACTTCTTAGGTAAAAATTGCATTCCAGATGTGCATTCAACATGATGTAGGAATATAAATGTACATTACATTGGCACACTGTTTGTGTTGCAGAGTTCCTATAAACTGTCCCAGGAGGTACAACCTTTTAGCTTTTGATCCGGATAATGACCAGACCAGATGCAGATTTGGACTTAAACAAAACAATGAGTGTGTAATCTGCAACCAACCTGATGGTTTCACGTTAAATCAGGTGAGGAAAATTATACACATGTATCACATCAAGTACTTTGACGCTCATCAAAAAATGCTGAAACAAAATGTAATCTTCAAATTTATATGAATTTTTTTTAAGAAATATATCAATATGGAATTCTAGTGAGGATTTCAGCCATTTTATAGCATTAGTGTTACTAATGTCTTGCTCTAACTATCTGATTGTGGTTGCATTTCTGTGATATTGTCAATAAACCCTAATGCTGAATTTGATACTATTAACCACAACATTCTCTTGGATAGTCTCAAAAATGATATTGGCATTTCAGGTAATACACTAGTTTAAGTTAAGAGGTATAATTTTGGTCACAAGTTCAATATAGAGTACCACAAGGTGCCATACTTTGTCCATAAATTTCACTTAACATGAAGTTAGTTTTCATTAGCTACGTTTCCATCCAGCTATTTTATTTCGCATTTTGGATATGCGCATAAAAAACGTTTGATGGACGCCATGATGCGCATAAATTTTGAAAATGCGTAATAGAAATGTTCGCACATAACTGAGTAGGATAAACTTTTTATTCGATAAGAAGAGATGCTCTTAAACTGCGATGGAAACACTTTTACCGCATAAATGCCAATATGCGCATTAAAAAAAGGTAATGTGCTTTTGTTATAAGAGATTGTGTGATGATAAAAATGTGTGTAAATGGACAAACCAGCAGGCTGAACACATCGTAAAACATCTGACATGTTGTTTTGGTCAGTCTAAAACGCCTTACCGTTTAAGTAGTTGTGTTATTATATTATTCATGACTTCCAGAATCAAGAGCGTCTGTGCTCCGCGTCTGGCACCTTCAAACGCCACCGCGCGTTCACTGCGTGTCAGGGTGACCTTCTGAGGCACAAGTCATTAATTAAATGAAGAAAAAGATTGACGCAGCTTCTCCTACTGCAGCAAATTACGTTTTTACTGTTGATATTTGGCGCCAGTTAATCAGGAAGTGACGATTTTGTTCACTTTGACTCGTTGGATGGAAACGCTGCTTTATTCGCACATCTTTTATGCGATAATCCAGTTTTGCACATAAAGTTCATTCGCATTTTTGGATGGAAACATAGCTAATGTTATGGTGAAAATATTTCAACTTTTTTGGGCCTAACAAAGTATACCATTTCTTAAAACTTACATACTGTGGTACATAGTTGATATTAAAAATTGGACGATAAGCAGCTATTTACTACTAAATTCAAGAGGGAATTAGTGTCAGAAATGGTACAATGAGCAACAGAAAATGTGAGAGAATCCATTCATATAAAGATGTGGCTTTAAAAAATGAATGTTATGATGTTGTAAAGGGATGTTATCATTACAAAATAAACTGAAATCAAATGTTTGCTTATTACAAAAAATTCATTTTAAAGTCTGATTTCTACACAGCATTTACAACATAAGTATATCAGTTATTTCATGAAGTTTTTATTTTCTTTAAAACGTAGAATAACTGTTCTCTGTCATATGGACAAACCCTGGCCCTTGGAGTTTATTCATTTGAGCTGGTACTGGAAGATTTCCCCATTCGCAAGATTACTCTGTCCTACACCGATCAAACTTCAGTGGAAAGATTTCCAATCACTTTCATCAGAAACAGACGCGCTGCTGTTGCCGTAACAACACCTACAACAACATCCACAACAAAGCAGATAACGACACCTACAACAACACGCACAACAACAAAATCTCCGACAACACCTACAACAACACGCACAACAACAAAATCTCCAACAACACC
>CAIGQQ010032394.1:6406539-6419097 GCA_903798035.1 Danio albolineatus
GATAAAAATCTTTCTGTTGTAAGGTCTGAGATTTACCAGTCTGAGATAAGGTGCATTGTTGCAGAGGTTGTTAGTGAAGGTATGTAAAGCAGACTCAAATGATTAGTCTATTTCTATGAAAAGACATATTGTATATACATACTCCATGTTCCAAGAAAACAGACAAGTATTGATGACTCATCTTGCACTACATATTTATTCCTGCTATAAAGAATTGTGTATGCATGCCATTTACCATTAATGCTGTTTTCAGGACCCATGGCACATGTAACCTGCTCAGCAAACTCAATGTCAGTCACAATATTGAGATCTTCCATCCAAAACCTCAGGGGTGACCAACTGAGACTGATAGATCCATCTTGTCAGCTTTTCACCAACAGTACTGATGTGTACGCCAGCACACCTCTTGATGGATGTGGCACTACGTTAGAGGTGAAACATTTACAAAACAACAAAAACAACCAGATCTTGTAAATTTCAAAGCTAAACCGTATCAAATCTTCTGTTTGTTTGTAGGAGACAGACAATGAAATCATCTTTAAGAATAAAGTCATTACATTTGCTGATCCTCAGGACATTAAAAGCAGAAATAACAACATAGAAATTGAAATTATATGCACGTACCAGAAAAAGACAGACGTTTCACAGGAGTTTGATACTAATAAGTCTCCCATCAAAGTCTCAGAAAAGAGTTTTGGCACAATGAGCTATCACTTTGAGTTTTACCCATCTAACAGTTTCCAAAATATGACGGATCGAAGTGCCTACCCTCTTGAGTATAATGTGGGAGATATGATCTACATGAAGATCGAGCCTGACTTTCCAGTCCTAAACACTGAGCTGTTTCTTGAGTCCTGTATGGCTACACCTTATGATACTCCCAATTACCCAGTCTCCTATCCCATCATCACCAATGGGTGAGATTCTACAAACACATTCAAGCATTCACACATCTATCTATTTCAATGTTACACAATATGCTTGTCTTTCCAGTTACCAGACAAAAAATAATCGAGTGCTTCTTATTATTTCAGATGCAGAATGGATGTAACAGTTCATTTTTTCTCAAGTCACAAACCATATGTTGAGTTTGAAATGGCGGCTTTCAAATTCACTGGGTTTGAAGACCAGGTTAGACTCCCATTTAGTCCAGACTATATATATGAGTACAATGAAAATACTGCACATAAAATTTAGTCTCCATTAACTAAAGTTATGAGGGCTGTCCTGGTCCAAAAACAAAAAGAAATTGTTCATTATTCTAGAGTCCTTGCATTTCGAATCGTTCATTCAGTTCATGGTGATGCCGTCCCCACAAACATATTCATTTCATTCACTCTAAGTTTAGGAACAGGATGAAATTGTATGTAGCCCAGCCTTTCTGGCTACCTTTGGTCTGTGTTGCCCATACGAGCACATTTTAACCATTTTGTCATGTTAATTGCCAATGCTTCTAGCTAAACTACACTTTGTCAGACTATTTTGTATGTTGGACCAAAACGACAAACAGTGAGAGGGGCACAAAATATAATGATTGGTCAGTTCACCTGACAGTCAACTGCAGGTGAATTCAATCAATTTCATTATGGGCTGTGAACATGTGAACGATTTTGGTTCAATAAAATACCAACCAATTCAGGCAATTCCACTCACACAGTGAAGTTTATTTATAAACTAATTTCGAGCGGATCACGTGCTGATGATTGCTTGCAGCTGGTCTCGCATTATTCAATTCATGATTCACCAATCAGACGATTCCTAAGCTACTATAAATACCCTAAGTTGCATATCACAGCCACCTTCATTTTGAACAATCCCCCCTTCCACCCCTACTCCTCCTCCTTTCCTAGATGGGTGGCACGGCGGCCCAGTGGTTAGCACTGTTGCCTCACAGCAAGAACTTCACTGGTTCTAGTCCTTACCAAGCCAGCTGACGGTTCTGTGCGGAGTTTACACGTTCTCCCTGTGCTCATGTGGGTTTCCCCCGGGTTCCCCGGTTTCCTCCCACCGTCCAAAAACATTCAACTTAAGTTACTTGACTAATCCAAATCGGCACCGTAGACATGCTCCTAGTAAGTAGTTATCTCTTCATAGCAATCGCTATCTGTTCATAAGCCACCCGCAGGGGAGTTCTCGAGATCTACCTGAGCTCAAACTCTCCTCTCGCCCTGCAAACTGGAGGGAGCCCCGGGTTTTAGGATCTTATGAGCTCAGGGCTCTCTCCCAGGACAGCATGCCAAACAAGCTTTATAATCAATCATTAGCTAAGTGTGAACTCTTGAAATCTGATACGGACTTACTAAGCCAGCGGTGTACAAACTCGGTCCTGGAGGGCCGGTGTCCTAGGGAGCTTAGCACCAACCCTAATCAAAAACACCTGAACCAGCTAAGCAAGCTCTTACTAGATATACTAGGCTCCATACGGAATCGCATACTTCCATACACGCTACAAATCCCATGATGCACCATGAGAGAATTCATGAATGGGAGGGAATCGATAGGTAGGTCACATGAAGATGACAAAATGGCAGATGTAGTACATCCGAGTTCCATTCATACTACTGACATTCATACTGCATAGAAGGTACTTTCCTAACGGCCGAGAAGTACATTTAAATTCAAATGCAGTTCCTGGCAGGTGCATTGAAGCAAGTTGGAGCTAAACTCAGCAGGACACCGGCCCTCCAGAACCTAGTTTGGACACCCTTGTACCAAGACCTTAAATACAAGCACATATTTATAAGTGAAATGAAACATTTCTGTTGAACTCTCTCATTGTTTCTTGACTTTTTGTCTTGTTCCTCTTCCCCTGCTTATCTGTAGGTGTTCATCAGCTGCTCCATCGTCGTATGTCAGGCAGGCGATCCCAACACTCGCTGCTCTCAGGGCTGCGTCAACAGCACCGTCGCTCCTTCACACGTCATCAACAAAAGAGACGCTCCCATCCAGACCAGCAATCACTTCATCTCCCAGGGGCCCATACGGCTGAGGAGGAGCCCATCACGTAAGGCAGCATAAATTTATTTATATTTGAGAAAATTATTGTATCCTTAACTAGTCTGGTAACCACTACAACCTTTACTCACATTCCAGAAGTCACTGTGAACCTGGGATTGAATGTAAACCTTGCTGTTGTCGCTGGGTCTCTGGTGGCCATCACTGCTATGATTTGCGCTGTGATCGTCTACACATCCAGGACACCCAGGATCAGAAGCAAATCCTTGTCATCACACAAATTTTGAACGTGCCAGCGTTTTTTCCAAAGCATGATGCAATATTTTTACTGTGAAAACACTTATTTCTAAGCTTGTTGGTGAAAATTAATTTGGTCAACGTGTGGTTTTCTTGCCTTAGCAGTCCTTGATATATTTTCTGACCTTAAAATAGGTCTTTAAGTAATCATTTGAGAAACATTATGAGGGAATTGCCATTTTATGAGAACTAAGCATTTGAATTCACAAAATTAAAGAAACCGATAGTGTCGTTATTACCATTCGTTTATTTTCCTTCGGCTTAGTGTCGGAATGAACCGCCAACTATTCTGGCATATGTATTACGCAGCAGATGCCCTTCCAGCTGCAACCCAGTACTGTGAAACATCCATACACTCATTTGCACACACACCTATACCCTCATACCACAGTCTTTGGACTGTCGTTATTTTTTTAAAGAAATTAAACCTTAAAACAACCACATATATATATATATACAGTTAGGTCCATTAATATTTGGACATCGACACAATTCTAACATTTTTGGCTCTATACACCAACACAATGGATTTGAAATGAAACAAAGATGTACTTTAACTGCGGTGGCAGATTTAATTTCAGGGTATTTGCACCTAAATCAGGTGAACGCTGTAGGAATAATAACAGTTTGCATATGTGCCTCCCACTTGTTAAGGGTCCAATATTAACTGGACAATTGGCTTCTAAGCTGTTGTGTATATACAGAATAAGTTGAGTTTACAGTGACAATTCTGGAAAAAAAACAGGTAAACCTTCACTTTAAACATTACTCATACATTTAAAATTCAGGAGCTAAAATTTTAACAATTTCCAAATGAGTTCACAATCAGTTCTCAGAGTCAGAATGAGACATATTTGCTAGTGACAAACACACCAGGAGTTTGTTGTAGTTTCAGGAGCTCTGTGTAAATCTCTTCATTCATACAGACAGACATGTGAGAAAAGAAGAACATTTATTGAGGTAAAAGACTGTAAACTAAAATAGTGTATTATAGATGTGTAAAATTGTACAAAAAAGTTGTATTTACACGAAATAAAAATGTTTGTCGTATCTGCAGTAAACACAAACATGATAACAGTACTGTATTGGGATGAGCATAAAAGCAGGTATATATTTTTCAGTACTGTACCTAAAAAGTATAAAAGCGTACCTCCTGAAATATAAAAGTACTAATACAGACCCTTTACAGTCGATACAAACATGCACCTTTTGAAAATAGTCCATCAGTGACAGCTTTCAAACCTGTATTTCTCAGAGTGTCTAGTTCCAGTTAATACTGTATATTTTGCATAGGCAAGACAAAGTATTTCAACTATTTAAATGTAGGAAGACTTCAGGGTGAGTAAATGGTGACCTATTTTTCCTTTGTATCTGAGTAATTTTAGACTCACATCATTGATCAACAGTTATCATCTGAAATCTGCTTTGTGGAATGTGAATTTTCTCCTTATTGGAATGTGTTTATTGAATTTTCAGCTTTTATTTGATGTCTTTTCGTGCAGTTTAAAAATGGGCAGTGTTTTAAATTGATTTGTTACATGACATTTCCACATTTGATGGCATGTGGAAAGAAGTGGAACGTCATTAAAGATGAGTTCAAAACATGAAACCAAATCATATGCATCACTGTGTTTTTTTGAAAGTAATTTCAGAACTTCTCATTATCACATTTTTAATTTTAAAAAAACTGGGTCGATTTAACACATTGTGGGGTCAAAAATGGACAAATGCAAACCTTTGGGTTAATATTCAAAACTAAAATTAAATAGTTTTTTTAAACCATCTTTTTTTTGGAGCGTAGATCATTTTGAGCATTCAGTTTCATTCGTTCATTCATTCATTCATTTTCCTCCGGCTCACTGCCTTTATTTATCAGGGGTCGCCACAGCAGAATGAACCACCAACTTATCCAGCATGTGTTTTACACAGCGTATGCCCTTCCAGCTGCAACCCAGTACTGGGAAACACCCATACACTCATTTACACACAAACACACACACCCTTATATTGCATGTCTTTGGACTGTGGGGGAAACCAGTGCACCTGGAATAAACCCACGCCAACACGGGGGTGTCGTTATTATTTTAAAGAAATTAAACCTTGAAACAACCTTATATATATATAAGCAAGCATAAAGAGAATATCTGGGGAGAATTGTGTTTTAACAAATATATAAATATATATAAGCTAATTTATAATGAGCTTAAATTATAGATATTTTTTCATTAGCCGTGTTATTCTGTGTGCGGTATTTAAGACCCAGATGTGTAGCCAATAAACATAAAAATGTTCTTTTACAAACTTAAAATATTAATATTTTATGTTGGCCTTGTTTAGAATAGGGGATAGATTAGCATAAAGTGTAAAAAACAAACAAACAAACAAACATTTTGTCCTGTAAACCGAATAAACTGAAATAGGACGGCTATAAGATTTTTTTTTCAGAGTGATATGCAGACCAGGATGTCGCTGCATTGTGAATTATATTTTTCCACACTATAGGCTAGCCTATGCCATGCAACAGGTAATAATTTAGCTTTTGAACTAGATATCCAGTCAAAGCACAACGCATCCCAGCCTTATGGATACATTATTAGCTTAATATTATCATTATTAGACATTCGTGGATATAATGTGCTCTTTTAATCAAGCAGATTTCTTTTCTTTATGCAGGCTGTTCGCTCTGCATGTGTGTGAAAGAGAAATGAACAGAGAATAATCATGCGGCTAACTTTGCGTGCGGATATGCCCATTTATTTTATTTCATAACCGCAACTAATAGCAAAAGAGAACCTATTTTTGAACCTATTTTACATGTAGTGGCAGTGGGTCAAATATTTGTAATCTAGCCTATAATAAATAATAATTATTGATAAAGCAAGTTATACTGCGATCAGGTGACGTGCTCCATCGGCTCAATAACCTTACTATTATCTTGTACTCTGTGCTGGTTTTCATTCTTGTGCGCATGATGGTCAAACAATCCATGATGGTCAAACAAATCAAAACTTTCTTTTATACCCCAACGCAATTTAATAGCGCATTATAAAGACTAAAGAACTTAAGTCTTATATTTGCTTATTTTTTGCAGCCTAGGGCTACTTCTCACCATGGATTGTATCTTTTCTAAAACAGTAGTGTAAAATCATGTTTATTGCTAAGAAAACTAAAACAAACCAATAAAATTATAACTTAACTGAACACACCCTATCACATTAGGTACACATATAGTACCATCCTATTGTGGAAAGGCAAAGCTGAAAAACTGTATATACACAGTTATGTCCATTAATATTTGGACATCGACACAATTCTAACATTTTTGGCTCTATACACCAACACAATGGATTTGAAATGAAAGAAAGATGTACTTTAACTGCAGTGTCAGATTTAATTTGACGGTATTTGCACCTAAATCAGGTGAAGGCTGTAGGAATTGCCTCCCACTTGTTAAGGGTCCAAAAATTAATTGGATAATTGGCTTCTAAGCTGTTGTTTATATACAGAATTAGTTGAGTTTACAGTGACAATTCTGAAAAAAAAAAAAAAAACAGGCAAACCTTCACTTTACTTAACATTACTCATACATTTAAAATTCAGCAGCTAAAATTTAAACAATTTCCAAATGAGTTCACAATCAGTTCCCAGAATCAGAATGAGCTTTATTTGCTAGTGACAAACACACCAGGAGTTTGTTGAAGTTTTCAGGAGCTCTGTGTAAGTACCTTCATACATACAGACATGAGAAAAGAAGAACATTTATTGAGGTAAAAGACTGTAAACTAAAATAGTGTATTATAGACGTGTAGAATTGTACAAAAAAAGTTGTATTTACACGAAATAAAAATGTGTGTCGTATCTGCAGTAAACACAAACATGATAACAGTACTGTATTGGGATGAGCATAAAAGCAGGTATATATTTTTCAGTACTGTACCTAAAAAGTATAAAAGCGTACCTCCTGAAATATAAAAGTACTAATACAGACCCTTTACAGTCGATACAAACGTGCACCTTTGAAAATAGTCCATCAGTGACGGCTTTCAAACCTGTATTTCTCAGAGTGTCTAGTTCCAGTTAATACTGTATATTTTGCATAGGCAAGACAAAGTATTTCAACTATTTCAATTTAGGAAGACTTCAGGGTGAGTAAATGGTGACCTACTTTTCATTTCTGAGTAATTTTAGACTTCCGTCATTTGATTTACTGTTATCATCTGAAATCTAGGACATCCGAAGTTAGGATGATTCTAAGGGCACACGCTGGGCCCCTAAACTCCTCTTCCCTTCACTTTAGTCACTTTAGCACCCTCAAATTGTTGTCAACCCAACTCAATACAACCACTGAAAAACCACAAAAAGCACAAGTAAAACCAAAGACGTTTTGAGCCAGTGAATGCAAAATAATTATGCAATTTTAATAATTGAATTTATTTAAATGTTGTTGCAATTTTAAAAATTACATTAAAGGTCCAGGGCAAAGCAATGAGATTGGAAGACACCAGCAGAGCTAGGAGCTGGACTGGACCATTGAACTAAGTGATAAAAATGATCACACACTGACTCTAAATGTTGTGATAACATTTATCAATCATGACTGTGGAGCTTTCCTCTGCTGTTTATTGTTTATTTCTATGTTTATAGAACCACAAATCACAAAAAGGTTGCGACAGTATGGAAAACACAAATAAAAAAGAAAGAAAGAAGTGATTTATAAATTTACTTTGACTTGTTTTTCGCTGCAGACAATACACCAGCACATTATTTGATGTGTTCCTCGTGATTACTATTATTTTTTTCTAATTTTGGTTCTTGCAACACATTTTTAAAAAGTTGGAACGGTAAAACATATACCACTTTGTGATGTTGCCATTACTTTTTACAACACTTAAAAGACGTTTAGGGACTGAAGACACCAAGTGATGAAGTATTTCAGGTCTAATTTTGTCCAATTCTTTCTGCAAACGAGTCTTAAGGTGAGCAACAGAATGAGGTCTTCGTTGTCACGTTGCACTTCAAAATGTGCCACGCATTCTCTATTGAAGACAGGTCGGGACAGTAGACACGCCAGTCAAGTTCCTGTATCATCTTCCTCCGCTGCCAACACTTTGTAATGAGTAAAGAATGTGGTTTAGCATTGTTGAAATATGCATGGGCGTCCCTGGAAAAGAAGGCAGCATATTAAGCTCAATATCTCTATGTACTTTTCAGCATTAATGGTGCCAGCACAGAAGTGCGTGTTATCTTTATACCTTGTCGCTGGTTACAGTCTGGATGATCCTGCTTTCTTAGCATCCATTTCTCCCCAAAAATACCTGAAATACTGATTCATCTGACCATAATACACGATTCAACTGTGTGATGTCCATTTCAGATAACTCTGAGCCCAGAGAAGTCAACACCACTTCTGGACACTGTTAACACAGGGGTTCCTCTTGGCACAGAGCAGTTTTCACTGGTATTTGTAGATGTAACTACGTATTGTGGTACTTCACAAAAGTTTGCCAAAGTAGTCCTGAGCCCATGTGGTGAAATCGCTCATAGATGAATGAGGATTCTTGATGCAGTGTCGCCTGAGGGATCCAAGATCATAGTTGTTCAGCTTAGGCCTGCGCCCTTGTCCTTTACGCATTGAAATTTCTCCAGATTCCTTGAATCTTTAATAATGTTATGCACTGAAATATGAAGGTGAATTATCCAAATGTATTCCTATCTTTCTTTGAGGAACATTGTTTTTAAATAGGAAGTGAAGCACTCAGTCAAGTTTACATTGTTTTGTAAATTGATTTTCACTTTAATGAAAATATATATAACAAACTCGATTAATGTAACCATTTTGAAGAAAATGGCTTGTTTTACTATAGCCTTTAGACCTAGGGCACCACCATCTTGGAACATCGATGTGTCTGATATCATGGGGTTGGTTCCGTTCCCACAGCTGAACAGATATGGTGGAAGTAAAGGACTAAACACGTAGACTGGACAGCCTAATTTAACCCAATGCGTGAAGTTGTGGGCGTGGAGATGGTGCAAATATAAGCAACAGATGTACCAAATATAAAAAAGATATATTTATTCATTTTTTTTTCCCTTTTAATTACAAATCATTTGATGTGCTTTGGTCCACACTCATTAATCAGTCTGACTGCCTGTCTGGGTTTCAACAAGGTAATAGGGTGGGTACTTTCACTTTTCACTACTACAGCCCTCACCTCTTGTGTTCAAACAAAACTAAGATCAGCACGGTTTTTAACAAGGCAGGTTTTTACGTCCTTCATAAATGTTGAGAGATCGAGTTGATCGACTTGATGAGGGAATATGTCTTGACATGTTCGTGAAGTCATGTATTATTTAAATCTTTGCATTAGTCTGAATGGAAGTCCCCTTGTCAGGCAGCGCTACACCATTGGACCAAAGCACATCAAATCACAGGTACTGCAAAAGGAAAATAGAAAACCTATAAATATATATTTAGTTTTTGGTGCTTGAACTTCACACATTGGGTTAAATTAGGCTTTGAACCCATCAATTCATCTATCCCAAGAAACATGCTAAATAGCTATGGGTCGAAATGAACAATAAAATAAAAAACATTTATCTTGCGAAACCATCTCACGTTCATGCCATCAATCCACCAGGTGATTTACAAGAAAGCAAAACCTTCCAGGTGTCAAAAATAAATTTACAAACATGCTGATGAAGTTGCAGGACAGGAACAGCAGGAATATTCTTCGCAGAATTTGAAAGCCCTTAGAAGTTTTTTTTTTTCATATGAACACACTTAGCATATTAGAGAATATGTTTTATGACACGTAAAGATGTGTGCATTACAATAATTAAAAATTGCTTGCCAGGAAAAGCTGATGTTGAACTCAGATCTGTAATCTGTATCATCTGTCATTACACACACACACTCACAAAATCACAACAACAAACATACAGCAAAAAGACATTTTTGATGAGCAGGTAGATAGACAGAACATCAAAAGATGCCTAATATGACTGTTCATCTAAAGCAGAGAAAGGAAAGGAAAGCAAAGTTGGCCCAAGGTAACCTTTGATTTGGCCCGCCAACCAATCAGAGAAGATATGGACAAATGATGGGGAAGGTTGGGGCGAATCCCTCAAACAGAGATCGTCATTTCTAATTTTAGACCACCTTTTGTTTGTTTGTTTAATTTCTGAGCTACAAAAAACCTGAAATTAAATGTTTCAAGGGCAACACGGTGGCACAGTGGGTAGCGCCGTCTCGCCTCACAGCAAGAAGTTTGCTTGTTTGAGCCTCGGCTGGATGCTTGGCATTTCTGTGTGGAGTTTGCACGTGCTTGTGGGGGAAACCGGAGCACCCGTAGGAAACCCTTGGGAAACACACATATATATGTGTCTGTGTGTGTGGCATGTTGTTAAAAACACTTTTAGGACATATATTTCACTATCGAGTAAAAATATATATTTTTTTGTATATATATATATATATTTGTGCTGTCAATTGATAAATAAAAATGAACAAATTAATCACACTTTTTTTGTAATTAATCACGATTAATCGCAAAAACCAGTTTATTACACAAACAAAAACACAGGCATGTAAGTGCCATTTGAAATTTAAAACAATAAATGCCAATATCAAACAAAAATGATTTCTATGTTGGATTCTAAGTGAACTACAAAAAAATCCAAAATACAGACATTGCAGAAATGGAAATTGGAAAACTATAATAATAAAGTATTGAATACATACAATTGTATTCATGGTAAAGTTGTTTTGCGAGTTGAGAACATTAATTATAAAGAAGAAACAATTTTGCTTAGTCCTCCTTAACATTTAGGTAGTTGCTAAGACAGTCCAGTCTGTTGACATTATTGGGGGACAATGTGGCCCAGCACAAGCAGAATCACCGAATAAGCATGTGAATTTCAGCGCTTAATTTTGTTACTACTGGTGCTGTGACAAAGACGCAAGAAGCACCAAGGGGTACATCAAAGTCACATAGCAAAGACTGTAGACTTCTTACATGGACTTTGGTCACGCCATCTCTAAACATTAAATTCTAAACTGCTTTGAGGGACTGTCTGCGATGTTAGGCGTTTAATCTTGCTGTTAGGAAATCCACACATACACAAACACACTCTTTTACACACACACACACACACACACACACACACACACACACACACACACACACACACAGAAACATGGGCAATGCAGCGAGCTCACCCGGTAAGCGACTCCCTTCAGAGTCATCAACACGCACGGTCATGTTCATCAAATTTGTTTAAACTAAGCGTTCTAAAGTATGGTTGCATTTTACAAGCAAGGATTCTGACACAACAACGTGAAGCAGTCGCTTTACAAAAGTTGCGTGTAAGGGGGAAGCACGTTAAACTTAATGAAACATTTGAGGGCGCATGGAATCAACTTTTGAAGGAATGGGCTGTCTTTGACAGCTTGCGACATCATCTGGCACTTTCACTGAGTACATTTACATGGACACAAATACTCCGATTTTATGATTAAGATAATACTCTGAGTCTGGTATGTAAGCAGCGATTTTTGATCACCTTACGCCCTATTCACACGGGGCGTCAGCATCAACGCTTCCCGTTCACTTTGAATGGGTGACGTCAGGCTTTGCCGCTTCAGAGGCGTTGCTCGCTGCAGGAGTTGGGACTTTCTCAACTTTTCAAGCTCTAACGGAAGCGTCAGCCAATCAGATCGCTGTATGCAAATACACCAGCCCAGACAGTAGCCGATTGTTGAGTAATTTCATTGGCTGACGCTGCTATGACGGTCGCGTCAGCCCCAACTTCAGACACACCCTCTGTCAAGCGTTGACGCTGAAGCCTCGTGTGAATGGGGTGTTAAAGGACCACCCGAGTCACGAAATGCAGAGGTTTTTCTTTCCGTTCTCCATGTTCCAAAATTCCATCAAATTCCATCAAAACATCACTCATCCACCGGTCCTTACTTCATATTTTTATCCAATAATTTTCACGGGGCATGAACAATATGTTGCTGAATGAAAGTGAACTGCTGAACTGCAATTAAAGTCCTAAAGATTAAAAATGAAACACCCGAAATTGCATGAAACTGGAGGAAACGCTGGATAGCCTGGTGATGCCACATTAATTGTTTTATACTGTAACTTTCCTCCTAAAAGCGCTTCCTTGGTCTTCTCCATATTTCTTTGCACGTCAAACACATGTCG
This sequence comes from Danio albolineatus, assembly GCA_903798035.1. Lineage (NCBI taxonomy): Eukaryota > Metazoa > Chordata > Actinopteri > Cypriniformes > Danionidae > Danio > Danio albolineatus. Next base: position 6,419,001 of record CAIGQQ010032394.1, read on the forward strand.
ACCACAACAGGAAATAAAAAAATCTGCAACTGCGTTAATTGCGTAAATTTTTTTAATGCGTTAAATATTTCACATTAATCACAAGCATTAACGCGCT
>CAIGQQ010032400.1:0-10774 GCA_903798035.1 Danio albolineatus
TCCATCAAGTACTGGTCATTATTCATTAGTCACTAGTGTTTATTGTGTATCTCTCAAACTCTTCTCGCAGTATCAGAAATGGTATTGAATATTGATATTTTTCAAAGTATCGTATCAAAGTTAGAAATTCCAGTCTCTTGACAACACTAATAAGACATGCATTGATTTCATGTGACTAGTACTTATTTTATTTTAGATACTAGTACGTTTTCCATCAAGCACTGGTCATTATTTATTAGTCCCTAGTGCTTATTGTGTACTCTCCTCGCAGTATCAGAAATGGTATCGAAAATGTATATTTTTCAAACTATTGTATCGATGTTAGCAATTCTACTATCTTGCCAACACTAATAGCACATTCATTGATTTTCATGTCACTAGTACTTATTTTATTTTAGATACTAGTACATTTTCCATCAAGTACTGTTCATTATTTATTAGTCACTAGTGCTTATTGTGTTATCTCTTGCACACTCCGTGCAGTATCAGAAATGGTATCGAGTATCGATATTTTTCAAAGTACCGTATCCAAGTTAGAAGTTCCAGAGTAAAATTAGAAAATATGATACACCGGCGTTTTGGAATATGGAAAAACTGTCTTCACGCTGTTTTCAACTGTTTTTATATTATTTGTTTCTATTTTATTTATACTTGTCTCTTTTATATATATAAAACACTTGCCTGATCATATCAAAGTTAGAAATTCCAGTCTCTTGACAACACTAATAAGACATGCATTGATTTCATGTGACAAGTACTTATTTTATTTTTAGATACGATTACATTTTCCATCACATATTATTCATTATTTACTTGTGCTTATTGTGCATCTCTTGCACTCTCCTCGCAGTATCAGAAATGGTATCGAATATCGATATTTTTCAAAGTATCGTATCTAAGTTAGAAATTCCAGTACCTAGTACAAATTCCAGTAACAGTACTCTAAATGAATACTAGTTCTTTTTCATTAGAAACTGATTCGGATTAGATATTAGTATGCCTGCACTAGATACTAGTACTGATTAATTAGATACTAGAACATATTAATTAGATATTGACACTTAATATTACATAATAGAAAATATTCATTAGATGAACTTATTCCAACTATTAGCTAAATCACAGTAAAACAAAATATCGCAATGTCAGATTTTTCCAATATCGTGCAGTCCTACATCACAGAAACACAGTTATATATTTATGACATTTTAAAAAGTATTAATATTAGTGTTTTCACTTTATTTTGGTCCAACACTTCCGAGAACATAAAAAGTCAAGGTTCAAACCCAAAGCAAACACTATCATTCTGACATGCCTTTAAGGCAAAACATGATTCATATGAAGAGAGAACAAGATCAACCTCTGTTCTGCAATGTCCATGCCATCATTCCTCCCCTACCCACAATCCTCTGCCTCCTTCATTTATACTCCCTCATACTCCTTATATCTCTAGCACACACACCTCCACCCCGCCATACCAAAGCGCTTGGCCTGATTATAGCGTGATGCTCTCCCGAGTGCTCATTTATAAATGAAGGAGTGAAGCTCACACGCAAAGAAAAATCTTTCAGATATTTTAAGTCCCTTACCCTCTAGTCATTTCTTATGATTGTGGCGTATTAGGGACAGCTCTCCTGATTGAAGAACACAGGGTCACAGGAGTCCGTTCACTCTGGCTTCAGTTGATTTATGAAGGAACGCTAACCACAGTATCAACAAGACCATACCTCAAAATAATGATGTTTACCAACTGGCAACCTGACATGGTTTAAAATAAAATCGACCCTCATAAAAACAGCTTGATATAAACCACTGGAACAGACTGGACATTCATCTCGATCAAGACCTGTTTATCTTAGGAAAATCAAAACTCTTGACAAAAATTCAGACAGGGTCTGAATGGATGGAACTGGAGCTGTACGCAGGTTTAGGGTTCATTTGTCCTCATCCGTTCAGCTTCCTGCTCTACATACCAAGTTCTGGATGAACAGTCTGACTAGGAGCCGAAGGAAGCGGATCTCAGTGAAATATCCCTTTGTAGATTGAAAGACATTATAGCATTCCTTCCCCCATCCAATATACAATCCAAACATCCAATACCACCACTGAGAAGAGGGGAAAAAAGCTGCACTAAGAAAAAGTAGGATGATACTACTATGTTGTTTGGACATAGTACTAAAGAAATAATGGTTATTGTAGTACTCTAACTTAAATCTCTCTCTCAAATGCTAATATATGCCCGCGCCATACAACTGTGTTCCAGTAGAATATTATTGATACATTAGGGATACTTGATCTTTCTTCCAACAGCTTTTAACCTTGAAAAGGTTGAAAAAGCGACTTGCATTAACATCTTTAATAGTTTACAGGGATATAGCCTGGGTTGTTTAACCCAACAGGCATTAAGCGGTTGACTTATTTTTTTTATATATTATTTGTTATAAATTATATTATGTCATACTACTAAAATGTCAATAAAAGTCACTTTGTTAAACTGTAGTGTTGAATTTTCTACATCAAAAGTCGACAGAGTAGAGATCAAGGTCCCATAATGCGATCAAGGTCCCATAATGCGATTCACAACCAGAAATATACCCTTGAATCACAAAGCACAGGAACTGTTAATTTACAGATTCGTTTTTTTTACAGCGCAAAGGAAACTGTTTGATGGCATGTTTGCCCCTAGCTCAACATCGAATTACTGTCATTTACTCACGTCTTGAACGTGTAATTTTTCATCCTAAATTTGAATTTATTTTAGATTTCTTGCATTGTACAGTGATAAAAATGTAATCTCCATACATTTTGCACAGACTTCAGTTTTAACTTCATGCAAAAGCACAAAGATTTATTTTATGGCAATGACAATTTATGTAGTATAGTATAGTATAATTAAAAACAACCCAAGTTGACTAATGTGCTAAACAATAACTAAAAACCACAAACAACAAGAATAATACAAGGACAAGTTTTAAAAGATACAAAGAATCAAAGCTTTACGTGGTTTAAAGCCAGGAAAATATTAAATAAAACCCATTCATGTGTTAAATGCTTTGTCAAACAGGAACGTTTTTAACGTAGACAAAGATGTTGATAATCTAATGGAAAGGGGCCAATCATTCCAAAGTTTAGGAGCAACTACAGAGAAAGATCAATCGTGCTGACATTTTAGCCTAGACTTAGCAATCAAGAAAAGTCTCTGATATAAGGAGCGAAGTGATCTGGTTAGATATTAAATTAAAGGATATATTTTTAAATAGTTTATTATTATTGCCTATTTATTAGGATTAAGCATTGTGAAAGCAACAATTACATTTTAAAGTTCAAGCGCTTTATAAAAAAAATATTTAATTAAAAATTGAGGCAGTCATTTCGTTATCGACTGATAAATGCTATTTTTAGTTATAATGAATGAAGTTATCATTATTGATCAAAATTAGGCCGATATCTTTTAGCCGATAAGTTATAAATGTATAGAACTTGCTGCCTCGCGCATGCATCGGTCAAACTTGTTCAGACTTGTCCAATGCACAATAATGAGCTTTCCTCACATTGTTTACTCCTTCAAAATCCGTCCGTTCTTTGTGTAGTATTGCTGTCTGTTAATAACTCAGTAAGTAACCATATTCCTTACCATTGTAGATATGTTTGATAGAGTGTCATTGTGTATTTTGGTTAAAATCGCCTTTATTACCTCTGTAAACATAATAACAGCAATGCACACCTGCTAAACAACTCATTGGGTTGTTTGTAATCTAATATGATTATTTGTTCTCATTAGTGCTTTGCTTGCCATGTGTTGTTGATGTAAGATTGTATTTAGTTTGATCGGCATATTTATAATGATTATAATGAGCGCACATGATGGCTATTACCACGCACACACATAGTGACTGTCTTCAGAGCCTTCACAGCAGCAGGGAAGACGTGTGCCAGTCACTGAATTCAGCAAAGGGCTTCTCAACCCTCATTCTGTCTTTATATTATGCACTGTGTTTGTCATAAAGTCATCTGTGCTCAATGCTCAGGTGTTGTTTCAAAATCTGACTCCGAGGATAAATCTGACTGTTTCGTGGGCACGCACATCACACCTGCCTGCAGTTAAACTCTCAAACTCACAGCTGTTTATCATAAACCTTTCATCGATCATTTTTCCCGCAATTGACAGCAAGAACAAACATAGAAGCATTGCCTGATTGACAAGAAGCTCCTACATGTGTTCAAAAGAATCTAAACCGCCAAATGGGATGAATTTATGCTGGATTTTCTAATGTAAATCATACAGTCTGTATTTAGCTTTTCGCCTGTAACGTTACGGTGGCTCTGAACTGTCGAAACACCTCTCAGAATGCCTTTTCGGACATTACATGATGTACATTACTGTAACACGTTTTATTGAAGAACATTTGAGCTGGTTTCAGTTCTTAGTTTTTTCATTTTCATTTTACTTAAAATATATTTATTTTACTTGTTTGTTAATTAAGTCCCATTTTGCTATTTAACCTATTATTTTTATGCAACAGTCAAGTTGCATGTTAATTTGCTATGTGAAGAAAAGGAAATAATTTATTTTTGGCATGCTGATTTATGTAAAATCATGAATTTAGGTCTATATATTCACCTGGCAATTTTGAAATTATTGCTTTTTTTACTTTTATGAAGTTTTTAAAATAAAATCAGTTGTTCACTGTATAATTATAAAACATTTTGAAATATTTATATTTATCGGCTATAATATATCGGTTATCGGCCTCCAGATCTTAAGAGTTATCGGTAGGCCCACACGGAATCTGCGCGTGCAGAATTCCGCAGATTTCTGCCAATTTTTAGCCCATCATTGATTCTGTTCAATCATTCTGTAAAAAATATTTATTAAGTTTTTTAAATTAATTTCAGTAATAATATTGACTAATATGAAAATATTCATATGATTTATTTACAGTACAGTTTGTAAAGTAATATTTTATGTTTTTTAGTATATATTTTATATGAGAGACTTGTTTTGTTTACCAAATAAAGTGGAACTAATTGGATTTGCATTGTAAACCTTAAATCAAATTTAAAAAGGTATTACGTTTTACTTCATATATTATGGTTTTGGTTATGATACTCAGAAAATCATTCCGCCAAAATCCGCAGATTTTTTTAACAAAAGATTTTTAACAAAAATCTGCGCAGAAATACCAAAAAATGTCCGCAGATTCCGTCTGGCCCTAGTTATCATATATCGATATCGGCCAAAAAAAAGTCCAAATCACTGCGTCCCTAATCAAAGCTCTGTTTAAACCTTGAAAACACTAATGTAATAACCCTGAAAAGCATAGAAACTCCAATTCTGGTTTAAAAATGTCAAGTTGGAAAAAAAATGGGGGAAAAACATAGGTCAAAAACATTTTGGAATCAAATTGTGACTCCCAGAATCATAATTGGATTGTGAAGTATCTAAAGATTTCCACCCCTACTTGGCATTCATGGTAGTTCAGAGAACACTATGGTTAAAGTTACTGGTCTTTTATCAAATGGGAACTTTCAATAAGTATGTGAAGTCTTACAACCTAGTCAAAAAAAACATCAGACAGTTTGGTCTAACAGATAGTTTAGTTTTTTATCCTATCAGACGAGAACATCAGAGCTTAGGACTGCTCTCTTCGCCATCTTAAAAAAACATGTTGCTGTTGGGAGGAATGTGACCGTGGCCTAGTCAAGGCCATCGAATGTCACACTGGGAAAAGAACAGTACGAATCTTTAACATTTCAGTGTAAGCTTCTGAAATACATGAAAAAAAGTGTGTGTGAGTGGGAGAGAAAGAAAGCTTATCTGCAACCGTCTCCTGCTGTTACGCTTTAGGGACCTTATCAGATTCCTGCAGTCTAACAGCTGACAGAACATTAGATCTGAAGGGGAGAATGACGGCGAATGCCATGAATCTGTTTTGAAACTCTGCCAGAGGAGAGCCATGTTTAATTAAGGTACATTTATGATCTTATCCACGAAAATCACAATCGTCATCCATATAGCACAACTCGCTCAGACGGGGAAACGTGGAGAACTATATAATGTCATGTACAGTGGAAGTCAAATTTATTAGCCCTCGTGTGATTTTTTTTTTTTTTTTCTTGTTCAAATATTTTCCAACAGAGAAATGAATTTTTCGCTGTATTTCCTATAATATTTATTTCTTCTGGAAAAAAGGCTTATTTGTTTTATTTTGGCTAGAATAAAAGCAGGTTTTAATTTTTAAAACCATTTTAAGGTCAATGTTTTTAACAATATTTGTTTCAATTGTCTACAGAACAAACCACTTTTATACAATGACTTGCCTAATTAACGTAAGCCTTTAAATGTCTCTTTAAGCTGAATACTAGTATCTTGAAAAATATCTAGTCAAATATTATGTAATGTAATCATGGCAAAGATAAAATAAATCAGCCATTATAAATTAGTTATTAAAAATATTGTGTTTAGAAATGTGTTGGAATAAAAAATACAGGGGGGCTAATAATTCAGAAGGGCTAATAATTCTGATTTCAACTTTTTATAATAATATGACATGCGTTCACTTCTCATGAACACCATAGAATCTTACTCTCCATCATATTAAAATACACTCATCTTTTTAATTTGATAGTGGACAATGGGATAATAACTGATGACATAAGCAAATACAAAAGCAACAGCAATGGATTAGAAACTGAATATGATTTATTTAAATTACTGCCTTTAATTCACATGCTCGTGAAATGTTTATTTTTTAATCTTCTGACTTCTATAAATCACCAAAGATCATGTTTTAGGTGAACTATGTCTTTAATTTGGAAAACCCTTAATGTGGCCTAATCTGGGAACTTTAACTAAATATGACCCAAAAAGCTATTAAACAGGGATTTTGGACTACACTCTCACAATTCTCTTAACCTCACATTCCTAAAACAATAAACCTATACTTGCTTACAGATTTTCTCAGTCGCTTTGGTACTTGAAATTCTCATCAATCTTCAGATCAGTGTCACTTGTACACATCTAAAAAGCAGCTTCTCATTTCTTTGAACAAGTTGCAAATGCTTTTGTACATCCATGCAAATGTGCAATTCTCTGCTCTTTACTACATTATCAGATGCATTATCAGATGTCATGTTGATCAAAATGTATTATTTTGCTCTCTGTTAAATAGTGAAATTTTCTATACATTTCCATTGGACTTTTTTTCTAAATCTGACTAGAACTGGTAAATTTCTCACATGTAAATCTTGACTTTCTCTAATGAAGGTGCATCTGAAAGAAAATGGTCCTATTTTCATATTTCTACTTCTGTTTAGTTTTTTCTTTGTGCTATACACAATGCACAATGACTGTCAACAAACTTTTTTGCCATAGTTTAGATCAGAACACCCCTCCAGAGAGTAATATTGACAACATGACTAAGTAATTTGACTGTCTTATCCGTACACAATGACAAGTCATTCCGACAGCACTCTTCTGTCAGAGTTTTGCAGGTAATCAATGGTGTTTTGCTATTTGCACGCATTGTTTTAAGAAACACACTTACTGTTTTGCAAATTTCAATTCTGATCTGAAAGATGTACAGAAGCGACTGAGAAAAACTGTAATATACTCCATATTCATTCTGATGAAAACTAGTGGTTTAAAGTTCATTTTGAAAGTGAAGTCCAACTTGCTTCAACACACTTGCCAGAAAGTTTCTAGTATTTCTCGTAAGAGCTTGATTAGCTGGTTCAGGTGTATTTGATTAGGGTTGAGCTAAACTCTCCAGGACACCGGCCCTCCAGTTTGGACACCCCTGACATAAGTAAATACAAATGAGCAATTAGTTATGCTGCATGTTCCAAATAATGTGATCACATGAGCCAAATGGGTATGACAATCCTGTTCCAGAGGAAACGCCATTTAAATAACTGAAATGTGATCAGTTATTTCACCACAATATTGCTTTCTCAGTTCTTTTAACCTCTTATTTGTATGTACATCTTATTCTTCCATACTCACATACTACAAATACTTTTTACTACACCTGCATTATTGCATACTTGAATACAAAAATGTCCCAATATTTTTATTATCTATGATTCATGCCCTTTTTTGTGTGTTGTTTTCTATAAATATAGAATCAAATAAAAATATTTATGGGCGCCACATTGGCGTAGCGAGTAGCACGTTTGCCTCACAGCAAGAAGGTCGCTAGTTCGAGCCCCGGCTGGGTCAGTCGGCATTTCTGTGTGGAGTTTGCATGTTCTCCCCGTGGTTGCGTGGGTTTCCTCCGGGTGCTCCGGTTTCCCCCACAAGTCCAAAGACATGTGGTATAGGTGAATTGGGTAGGCTAAATTGTCCGTAGTGTATGAGTGTGAATGTGTGTGTATGGATGTTTCCCAGAGATGGGTTGCGGCTGGAAGGGCATCCGCTGTGTAAATAATTTGCTGGATAAGTTGGCGGTTGATTCCGCTGTGGCGACCCCAGATTAATAAAGGGACTAAGCCGACAAGAAAATGAATGAATGAAAAATATTTATCTGACGCCTGGCAAGGAAAGTTTTCTTTGTGTAAAAAATACATTTTCTGTTAGTAAACGTTCCTGCAATATTTTTTCTTTGGATTTTCTTTAAAGGGATAAAATGAAAACTCTGTCATCGTTTACGTAAATTTTTAAGAAAGCTGGAAACCTGTAACCATTGACTTCCGTAGTATTTGTTATTTATATTTACTATGGAACTCATGGGTTACAGTTTTTCAGGTTTGTGTGTGTGTGTTTTTATGAAATTCATAAAACTACTTGCAACCACTTGAGGTTGAGTAAAGTGACTACATTCTCATTTTTAGAAATATCCTATTAGGTTATCACAAACACAATATACAACGCTTATATACAACCATAAAATCATGGTTAAACTTTATACTTCTATAGAAGAGTGATTTCAAAAGTAGGCGGAGGGAGGATCCATATGTGTATTAAATCATAGATGTGTGAAAGGTAGGCGTACAGATTAATAACTGAGTTAATAAGAGGTTTTTCAAAAAATAAGTGGGCAACAATTATGTTTTGCTCTCATAATCCTACTTTATGACTCACTCGGGGGCGCATCCGCTTTGTAAACAATACAGTTACTGTACGGACAGAAATATGACACAGACACTGAGGCAAAGTGGGTTTTATATTTCCATATTCGTTCATTTTTTAACATTTTTTGTAGCTAAATATATTGTTTGGCGTCACCACGCTACTTTGAATATTTGTTTTGTAATCGCAAACAAGTATGTCTTCAAAACAAAATGAGCACTATTTGATTGTCTGTGAAGAATGTTGTAACTTTCCTTTGATAGTCATTGGCAGCTAATATGATTTCCCTATTAGAACTTGAAAATAATACTTGTCTAAAAGTATAGGCTATTATTCAGGAGAAAGTCCCAATGCGCGATGATTAAATCAATGACACAGATAAACCATGAGACTAAAGCACATCTGATCTCTCAAGTTTGAAGCCCAGGGGAAACTACAACAACACCCCAGCTCACCTTCCCCGCGTGCTCATGATGCCACGACACCTCGTCCTCCTCCGACGCTTCATCCACCAGAACTTTACTCTTGCTCTTCTTGAACATTCTTCGCGTTGTTCTCTCTCTCTCTATCTCCCTCTCAGATGAAGCGGAGTAACGTTATTTCCAAGCCCATGAGATGCGAGCGGAGACTCTCGGTGAGGAGATATCGAGATAAATCAAAACAATAACCGACTGTGATCGCGATGCCCCCCGGACGGCAGTTTTTCCTCTGTTTCTTTTTCTTCCTCCTCCTCTACTTCTTCTTCTCCGCTGATGAGCTTCTGTCTGCGCGCACGCTCGGCTGCAGCACCTGGACCGCCGCTCCTCCCATCACGGCTCAGATTGCCGCTGATCAACCTGTTGTCATGGTGACGCGGGCGGGACGAACGGAACGGGACCCCCCTCGGCACCGCCCACCGGGACAGGAGGTCTTGCAGTTAAAAAATGTCTCCTTAGTTTCAGGCAGCCTGTGGAGGTCTTTCATTTCCCCGTTTCAACTTAGACAAACTTTAGTGAGACAGTTAACTTTACAAACGCAGGCTAGGTTATTAGATTAAATGACAGAATATTGAACCAAGCACGTGTCAAACTCTATCTATCTATCTATCTATCTATCTATCTATCTATCTATCTATCTATCTATCTATCTATCTATCTATCTATCTATCTATCTATCTATCTATCTATCTATCTATCTAACTCTATCTATCTATCTATCTATCTATCTATCTATCTATCTATCTATCTATCTATCTCTGTCTGTCTGTCTATCTATCTATCTGTTCTTCTGTCTGTCTGTCTGTCTGTCTGTCTGTCTGTCTGTCTGTCTGTCTGTCTGTCTGTCTGTCTGTCTATCTATCTATCTATCTATCTATCTATCTTTCTGTCTGTCTGTCTGTCTGTCTGTCTGTCTGCACACTAAAAAATCCGGGGTTATTTTTTATACCGAAATGTTGGGTAATTTTTGGGGGTTATTTTCAGAGTCTTGGGTAGTTTTTGGGTTGTGTTATGTAAACCAAACTTGGGTTATTTTCTGGGTAATAATTTCTAAGACTTGAATCAACGCAATCCTAGCACCACCCAGGCACATCAACCCAGCTCCTTGGGTCAAATCAACTCCCAGCAGGTGATGCCACACACACACATATACACACACACACACACACACACACACACACACACATATATATATATATATATATATATATATATATATATATATATA
>CAIGQQ010032405.1:0-13088 GCA_903798035.1 Danio albolineatus
AGCAAACTGGACATTTCAACGTTCTTGGAACGTTACAAATAAACGTTATTAGAACATTATATTTTGGTGGAATTTTAGGTTTTAAGAACGTTGTAAGAACGTTATGCTAACCATAAAAAAACGTTCTAGCAACATTAAGCAAACTTGACATTTCAACGTTCTTGGAACGTTACATATTAATGTTCTTAGAACGTTTTATTTTGGTGGAAATTTAGGTTTTGAAAACGTTGTAAGGACGTCATTCTAACCTTAAAAAAACGTTCTAGCAACATTAAGCAAACTGGACATTTCAACATTCTCAGAACGTTACAGATAACGTTATGAGAACGTTCTCACAACCTAAATTTGTTAGCTGGGTACGGCTAATGCTAAGTTAGTTCATAATTAGCACACACATTAACTCATCATTCATCATAAAGAAATGTTTAGTTTACATATCAACACATCTTTATTAATGTCCTGTTATTGTAAAGTGTTACCGAATTTTTTTTTTGTCAAATACAAAGATGTTATGTTTTCGTTATAGCCTGAAAAGTCATGTTTAGTAGTCACTTTTGAAAATTATCAGTTGTTTAACAAAATAAACCATGTTTTTGCTATACTAAACAGTTTAAGTTTGGCATCTTGCAGTGGACTATAGTGTCTAAATTAATTGCAGTATAAACAAACACTTTCTTTGTGCACTTTTACTATACAAAACCCATGCTTCATTTTCAGAAGTACTTGAGATCTGCTGCCTTCTATTGATGCCATGTTAACCGATGGATTATTTATGTCCCAAAACACACTAGACATTTAACACACACTGGTTGTATTGTTTAGAAGTTAAAGATCTGCAGTGTTTAAAATGGTGCCCCCCTGACCCTTTCTGTCTCCCCCCAGGCCTTAACGATTTCACCGCAGTTCTCATTTACACTCTGCACAACAAAGAAATTCTTCAGGACATGCACGAGTTGAGCTCGGGACACTTCGGTTTCTGCTTTTTCCTGGCGTGGGTCTGTGTGCCTTTACTCCTTTGCAGCGGCATCATGTACATCCATCTGCGCAAAAGGGAATAAACCTCCTGAAATGGGGAAAAAGGAGAAGCCACGCGAAGAATGTTTGCTGTTGACATACTCGACTGAGCGATTATACACTTCACCGTAGCACATTCGCTTATTTAGACTGTGTTCAGCCACATATAAATACACACGGCTGAAAATATAGCTACGACACAAGCCGCGTAAACGATCAGCACCACTTCGTTAACTCTTAAAGGGCAACCATGACTAATGGGCTTATATCTGATTAGCCGAATTATATCCAATTTAATAATAAAAGGGGCCATACGACTTTAATCTCGTTACAGACTGAAGAGATACTTGTATAGTGGTATCCATACGCTTAAACTTCAAGATGTATTTTTCTAAATAAATTCGATCAAGCCATTAATGTCTGCTTTCAATGTCATTACGGCGGCAAATCAGAAATTTTCCTCTCGAATACACTGCACGACGGTCGACTCCACAGACCTTGGGAGTGCATGACAAACTCATGACTCCAGTTTGTCGACTAATAGCTTCCATCACGCCGTCTAGCATGAACTTACCACAAACAAAGCTTTCAAAAACAAACCGATTCCTGAAACGTAAAGGTCTATTTAGAGGGCGGGAAAAGCCCCTGAGAGGATAGCAGCACCTGGTAATACCAACATTCAAAAAGAAAGCGCTCTTCAATGCCAGACAAAGGGTTTAATATCATGTTCACCACAGCTCACAATCACGCAGTATGTCCAGAAATATAATCAGTAGCTGCATAGAATACAAGAAAGCCGCTGATATGTTCACCAGCAGCAGCGTTTGAAACTGAAGTCAGCTCTTAGCCAACAACCTCATCATTTACTTTTTTTATTTAATAACCAAGCAAAGTTAATATAACAATAAGAGAAAAAATAAAGCCTCAGAACTCAGAAAAACGTTTTGTAAAAAAAACAATTGATCATAGCCGAGGTTGATCTTGGAGGTCAGCATTACCGTGTGGGGATTGAATATAAGGCTACTTTCTTTTAACGACAAACATTTCTTGCTTTAAGTTTTTCTTTTTGTGAGAAGAGGTAAAGAGATGAATCACAGAGTGAGGAATAAAACCGAGGAGGAGGTAAAGCAGAAGCAACCGAGTTAAAAGGATGTCAAAACTCTTCTGAAAGCTCTTTATTCTTCAAGTCTGAATATATATTCAGCAGTTACTCTAAAAGCGTAAAACTTGTTAGATCTTCCCTTCGGTTCTTTTCTCTTTAACTATATCACAGTGCGATTGCTTCCCCTTCATCTTCCGTTTTGCTCAGCCTGAAACATCCACCACCCCCAAAACTGTCACAGAGGAATAACAAATCACTAAAGAAAACAAAATAATGTAATTAGAAGTCCTTTCAGTTCAGATTTCTCCAACTCCAGAGCGCAGGCCAGTGGATGGATGGCGCTGTCACTTTAGCCGCTGCACGATGACGGCGTTCAGCAGGTTTGCTTCCTTCAGCGTCAGGCTCTCGTCCGTCAGCTCCTTGTTGGGGAAGGTGGTCATGAGAACAAACTCGGTGGCGGCTAACGCAGGACGAGCACTAGCCACAAACTGACGCACATCAGACACCCTGGGATGGAGAAAGATGGTACCAATCAGTCCTGAGGATGAATTTCATGCCATTGAGTCGTGTGAAATTGACAAATTATATCTTGATTTTTTTTGTTTCTGTAATTTTTCTTGTTGAGTGCAGTTTAGATTTAGGCCTGCAATCGATTATAGGAATGCACTGAAATGAAAATTGGGGGCCGAAACCAAAAATTCAGAATGTACTTGGCCAAAACTGCTTTGTAATAATTAGTTTTATATTTAATTAAATATTATGTGCAAAACATTTTACATGTAACTCAACAAATTATATATTTATTTTTAAAAGCCAATAAAATACCCACATTTTATTGTAAATTTTCATTGACCAAGTCAATAGGCATCATTTTACCAGCGTTGCCAAGACAGCACAGTAATGCTATTGCAAGCAGCAGGAACATGTATACCTAGAAATGTGCTGTAGCCATGTTATTTGAGCAGGCATTTGCTTTTCCAATGAGTATGTGCAGATTGTGCATATAAACTGGTAAATGAGTGAATATCCTCTCTTTTTGCCTCATTTTCAGTCCAAAAAAAAAAACTTAGCCAATAAAATTCTGTTTTCATTACACATATACTGAATTGTTCATTCAAAATAGTTAAAGGGCTGATTCATTTACACTCACCGGTCACTTTTTTAGTTTAACACAAACGTCTAATCAGCCAATCACCTGGCAGCAACCTGGCATGGTCAAAACGTTCTGCTGCAGTTTTTTGGAAGCTTCAGAATGGAGAAGAAATGTGATTTGAGTGACTTTGAACGTGGCATGGTTGTTGGTGCCATACAAGCTGGTCTGAGTATTTCAGAAACTGCTGATCTACTGGGATTTTTAGAGAAGGGTATAAACAGAGGTCGGAGCCAGCTCCAAGTGGGTGGGACTTGAGCTCCAAGTGGGTGGGACTTCGAGCTCCAAGTGGGCTGTAAAAACCTGGAATTTTTATTTATTTATTGTGTTGTGCATGACACGGAGTCCAATATTGTGTTTTATTAATGTCTACACCTAAACCCATCCCTAAACACAACCTCACAGTAACCTGTTGTGTTTTATTAACGTCTACACCTAAACCCAACCCTAAACACAACCTCACAGTAACCTGATGTGTTTTATGAATATCCGCTCCACCTACACCACCTAAACCCAACCTACTTGCGGTTTAAGTCCCTCCCACTTGGAGGTCACCCAACCTACTTGCGGTGTAATCCCTCCCACTTGGAAGTCTCCGGGCTGCAGTGATACCTACTTGGATTTTCACGCACAATCATCTCTAGGGTTTACAGATAATGGTCAGAAAAAGAGAAAATATCCAGTGAACGGCAGCTCTATGGGCACAAATGCATTGTTGATGCCAGAGGTCAGAGGAGAATGGTCAGACTGGTTTAAGCTGATAGAAAGGAAACAGCAACTCAAATAACCACTCGTTACAACTGAGGTACGCAGAAGAGCATCTCTGAATGCAAAACACATCTAACCTTGAGTCGGATGGGCTACAGCAGTAGAGGACCACACTGGGTGCCACTCCTGTCAGATAAGAACAGGAAACTGCAGCTACAATTTGCACAGGCTCACCAAAATTGGACAATAGAAGATAAGAAATATGTTGCCTGGTCAGATGAGTCTTGATTTCTGCTTTGAAATTAGAATGGTAGGGTCAGAATTTGGCGTCAACAA
Source organism: Danio albolineatus (assembly GCA_903798035.1). NCBI lineage: Eukaryota > Metazoa > Chordata > Actinopteri > Cypriniformes > Danionidae > Danio > Danio albolineatus. The sequence goes on from CAIGQQ010032405.1 coordinate 4,311, forward strand.
CTTGAAAGCATGGATCCATCCTGCCTTGTATCAACGGTTCAGGCTGGTGGTGGTGGTGGTGTAATGGTGTGGGGGATATTTTCTTGGCACACTTTTGGCCCATTAGTACCAACTGAGCATCGTGTCAATGCCACAGCCTACCTGAGTATTGTTGCTGACCATGTCCTACCTTTTATGACCACAGTGTATCCATCTTCTGATGGCTACTTCCAGTGGAATAACGAGTCATGTCATAAAGTGCGAATCATCTCAGACTGGTTTCTCAGACTGTACTCAAATGGCCTCCACAGTCACCAGAACTCAATCCAATAGAGCACTTTTGGGATGTGGTGGAACAGGAGATTCGCATCATGGATGTGCAGCCAAAAAAATCTGCAGCAACTGTGTGATGCTATCATGTCCATATGGACCTAAATCTCTGAGGAATATTTCCAGTACCTTGTTGAATCTAGGCCACAGTGGATGAAGGCAGTTCTTAAGGCAAAAGAAGGTCCAACCTGGTACTAGTACCGGTACCTAATGAAGTGGCCAGTGAGTGCATATATAAAAAGTACTCGTACAGGGATTTTTCTTTCCAAAATCATTTTAAAAGCCAAATATTCAATACTTTTTGATCAATGTTTTAGCAAAGTCAGTGGTATAATGTCAGTTATCACATTGTTAAAACAACAATTATTATATTATTGTGAATTAAAATAAAATTCATACACTGCCACAGGGTTACATTGAAAGCATTTTCATGGCACTGGTACCTGTGGGTGTGGTTGAACTTTTGCACCAGCCGTCCTCCGTCAGCCAGTCTGATCTGGATGCTGGTGATGGGTTGAGAGTTGTCCACACTGATGGAAGCACTGGCCTCTGCTTCACTGGCAGCCTGGTCCTGTGGGCTTCTCTGGAGAGACACCAGCTCTGGAGTGGCACTGAGAGACCATGGAGGACAATTAGGATCATGGCCAAGTTTGAAAACTTCAGTCATAGAGAAATATATTATGATCATGTTTTAAAACACTTCCTATAAATTACCAATAGATTTTGAGCTCATTAATTGAGTAGTTAATAATAAGTAGCTACATAGTTTGGATGTACAATTAATCAAAAACTAAATGAAAATCCCACTATGGCTTCGTTTTCATTTCTTCATAAATGATAACACTACAGTTTTCTGCTAAAATAAAAGCTGGATGGTTTCATGCAAGAAAATCTAGAAATTAAGATAGAATATACAAAAATATTAATGTTTATTTATGATTTCATCCTGGCAATAGCAGTATTCATGACAAAACCAACAGTATTTAAAAAAACAAAAAAACAACATTTAAATTTACAATTTCCTTAAAAACAACCAACATTCAAAATAGACAACTATACTTAAATACTAAAATTCCATCAACAGGAATAATTGATATATAAGTAATTATGTATAATTATAAAGTATGATTAAAATCCAAAAATTAAGATAATGATTAACTTAAAGATTCTAAAATATTAGCTGTGTAATTTTATAGTTATAGTATAATTGTACTTTTAAAATGATGATGAATATTAACATTTTATTCTTAATAATCTTACAATGAAATAGTGCAGCATTAACTATTTATTTGGCACACATAATAAAATATTAATAATGTTTAATTTAATATTAAGTTTAACATAAGTTTTATTTAATTCTATCCCTAACTAAAAACATAAACCCAGGCTCATCTACCAACAATAAATTCACTGCACCAAACCCCGTATAAAAAGTGTCTGAAGTAAATAGGCTTTAATCTATTGCCCCCCTGTGGTGAAAAATATATATTGCACCTAGGAAAAATTATACTACACATCATGTACAAACTAGTAGTGAGGATAATTTATCCACACAATGATTAGTCAATAAAGAGGAGTTAACAAATTTATGTAGTTAATTGTTTGTCTTTCAGGTTGTATATTTCAACAGCAGTGAGCTATTAATCAATATTGTCTTTAAAGACTTTATGCCAAAAAAATTCAAAAGAATCAACATTGTGAAAATAAATATCAATCAATACATCTTGTCCAATTGAGGCTTCAGCCAGAGATGCAATTCAACATTAGAGATTTGGTCATTTTGCCACCTTGAAGTCAACATGTGTAAAGAAAGAGTAAAAGTGAGTGAAATGTAAACTGTAAAGAATTTTTTTTCTAACCTGCCGAGTTTCTGTCCCTCTCCTGTAAAGGCTTTGAAAGCAAGTCTGGGTTTGGAGAAATCTTCATCCCGATGGTCCTCCATGTCTAGGTTTACCTGCCCACCTCTAAAGCGCTGCCTCAATTCCAGAGGAATCTCCCTAAGATAGACAACAAGAAAGAGCATTACTGGTGTATCTCTTCTAATTTGACTACCTGGTTAGTAGGCCATAAGCTAAATGAATGAAGCAGGAAAAAAATAACAGTAACTGTAAACGCATGAAACTGCAAAATGTTTCCATGCACATCAATTTTAAGATTATGGACTTTTCAGTTTTTCATAAAGTGATACACCAATCTAATGTAAAGAAACCCCCCTAAAAACATTTACATTTCAAGTTGCACATAATATAGCTCTAAAATACAAAATTGTCTATAGAATTATACCTGTTTATACATTTGTCAATTTAAATATTTTTATTCTCCATTTACTTTTTTAATTCCTTTACCACCTGTGTTTGCCTGTCACTGTTATTCTGTACTGCAGAAGATTCAGTCACAAAACAAATTCCTCATGTGTAAACATATCTAGCAATAAAACTCTTTCTGATTCAAAATACAGCAGCACTTACAAACACCAAACACAAACTGCAGAGTTTATGGATATCTGTATTCCGAAGGTTTCCAGAGGAGTACGTTATAACATTATTATATTGCATTTATTTTATTTTACAATTTTTATCAATACTGACTGTTGTCTGTATTGTCTAAATTGAAGTGATAAAAAGTGATTCCAAAATTCCCTTTTTTTTAAAAAAAAAGGTTCCTTTTGACTGATGTGCCAAAATAAATAAATAAATAAAACCAAGAATCCTGAATCTGCCATTATCCAATGTTCAGATTTATGCGCTACAAATCTATTCAAATTAGTGCATATTTAATTAAACAATGCCTTATACAATGTTTATTTGAACATAATATTTTAGAAAGTAATCAATTAACCGGGGCAGTGTGGTAAAATAGTGGAACAATAGTTATTCGTTTCAAAATCAAATCAAGTTATTTGTAAAAATAAAAAAAAAATGCTCACCCTCTGCGGATGGACTCCAGGAAGAGAGCGTTCTCAGGATCACTGTAGGTCCTCAGCTCTCCTTCATCAAGACTAAAGCCAGTCTTCCAGAGCTTCAGAACCACATGCACCTGCTGACACAGAACAGATCGCTGTAGCAGAAGCCTCTGTATGTGTGTGTGTGGTGAATGACACTAGCAGCCTCAGGCTAAGACTCACATCTTGTGAACCTCCGGTCTGTCTCCTGGCTCCTGCCACATAAGTAGACTCTTCTTCTGGTGCTGCACCCAATCGATAACCACCACCACCAAACGGCTATAATATGAGCATATACAGAGAAAACATGAGCAAATCAAAGCCAATAGCACATCTGACGAGAGCAGCTTTGATAAGCATGCTTATCATGGTTAATTTACAGAAATGTTCATTTAGAGGATGAACTACCTTGGACTTGCTGGATTCTCCAAGTCCTTTGCCAGCTTTGTCAACAGGAACTGCCCCATGCTCCTTAGCCCCTTTAAACAAGTCCTCAATCAGCTCGTTTGAGTTTTTCTTTTTGGGAGGACCAACAATCTGCTGGCCACTGCGTTCTGAGCCACCAGCAAAAAACCTGCAGGACGAGAAGTCGTCTTATGTTACTTGACAAAATGTAGAACTTTGATTTACTTTGCCCAAACCCGACAGGCTTCATTTCTATCATTTTAGACGGGGCCGGGCCGAACCGGGCTCGGGCTTGTGCAACAAATTAACAGTCATGTGATGCATTTCGATTAGTAATTAAATCGTTTGTTACAACATAAAAACCCATCCCTGTCATGGAAAATGAAACGGATGTTCTTGGTTGGTGGAAGATGAACAAACAATCCTACCCAAAACTTGCAAAATTAGCCAGATCAGTTTGCATCCCGGCCAGTAGCAGCAGCGAAAGGGTGTCTAGTGCTGCTGGACTCACCACCAGTGAGCGCATGACCACTAAAGCCATCTACAATGGATTCAATAATGTTCCTCCACAAAAACACAAATCCTAATCTTAGTGAGTAAAGGATTTTCTAATTATAACTAAATATAAATTAAATCAAAATGCATCATGTAGTCAGAGTATATAGGCTAATGTTGGCATTAATCTTTTAAGATTCAGCTTCACCGAGGCCTTAAGACTGGATTGTGAAGAGAAAAGGCAAAACAATCCCGCAGAGCCTTTATCTTAATTTTGTTATTGCCAAATACCCGTCATAATTTATAATTTATTTTAATTTAATTTGTTAGGAAAGACTTATTTTTATGGGTGTGTTGGCCAATTTAAAGGCTAAGTGTATGTACCCAGGCCTATTTAGAGTGCTGAGATGTTACAACGTTAAAAATGACTTATTTTATTTCTTTGTTCCAAACAAGTGGCCTATATGTTTGTTATTAATAAATTATTATAAAACACATATAAACGACTCATTCTGGAATAAAGGCAAAAGAGCTGTGTGCATGTGAAAATTTGAATAATGTCAGGCTGTAAACAGTTTCGGACTTTTAAAAAGCTGTCAATCAAAAGGTACTTGTCGGGCTCATACAACTTTTATGGTCCAATTACAGCTCTACTTTGGTTAAAAATAACATTGCAAGAGTGTTTAAAAAAAAAAGAAAAAAGCAGAAGCCAATTTCTGAACTTTAAAGAAGAATTAAATTGTAAACTCTAGGAAAACAACTAATTATATAGGAAAGTAACCTAATTATAAAAGGGGCAGACAGAGATGTATAAAGAGTTGTGTTTGTGGTTTTAACAAATATGAAAACAGAGGCATGAATTAACACCAACCTCTGCATTAACAGATGGATTTTTGAAGTTTATTGGCATCCTTTCATTCCAAAAATAAAAACGTTTAGTGACATGACACGATGCATAAACGTGCATTAAACACATATTCAGCAGTCTACAGGCTTGTTGCGTGTTTGAATGTTAAACAAACTGAAGATACAGTTAAAAAGACCCCCTCGGGGGCACTGAATATATCGCATCTTTCCCAAATTGTGCATTCTCACAGCAAGCTGTGATGAGATAAGATACCCCATGGCTGGTTGCATTACCTGGTTGACAGCTCTATAATGCCGGTCTCATTTTCAAAATAAGAGTGACACATACACAGTAAGTTTAAAACAAGCTTAGACAAACTTAAGATTAAGACAAAAAATGTATTGTTGTAATCTCACCAAGAAACCTTATAACCAGTCAAACACAGCATAGGACTTTTCATATTAATGATACCATGTGGAGCTTGTGTTTTGTTCTGATTGGCCTGTTTTTAACTGTGATTTTACACTAATGGTATTAAAAAAAAAAAAAAAGGAAAGAATGGTGTTGCATAGGCCTGTCACAATATCTATTTTTTGTTGTATGATATATCGCATCAAAATATATTGCGATAAACGATATTATTGTCATTTTAAGACCATTTTAAGCCGCTCATTATATAATGCCAGAATTACAATATAATACACGCTTCCAAAGAACGCATCGTATTTTATTTTAAATAATATTTAATTTAATTATAGTCATTTTAACAATTTGATGATTAGGCATTAGAATCAGAAAGTAAAAATGCATATCCTAAACAAATAAATAATAATAAACATTAACAAAAAATGCAAGGTAAAAAGTAACCGAGGCTACGATATCTGCTACCAGATCTATTTTCAGTTGTCAGGCACCCACATCAAAATATACTATAGTATTTTATGGTAAATACTATAGTGTTTAACCATACAGACACTGACAGGTCCAATAGAGGCAGAGAGGTTGTGCAATCAGCTAAAATGTTGCAAGAATTGTTTTTTTTACGTATGGGCGATATATATTGCATCACCAAAAGTCATTGAGGTCATGTCCATGTATTGTGCGATAAGTCGATGAATTGATTATTGTGACAGGCCTAGTGTTGCATGATATATCTTTAACATGTACTAAACCCTTATCAATCTACTACATCGGGATATAAATACAGTTTATACAGATTGTCATTCTGTGGCACCTTTCAATTGACATAGAAAATGATATGATGGATTAAGAATAAACCAGCTAGTACACATAATACCTTTTAACTGACCAAAACTGCCAGCTATTTTTAAGACAACGGTTCAGATAATTGATCAAGTGACAAATATCGTAATCATGAACTGCACTGAACAATAGTTGCTAATAAAATCACTATTCTCAATCCTATCAGAGCTTCCTTGACAAAGATTATTGTAAAGTTGACTTCATGGTTGGTGACTTTAGCCATCATTAAGTGTGGGGGAAAAAATTGATACCTTTGGCCTTCCTCATCACCACTGTCATCTTCATCCTCATGCATAAGATCTCTGAAAGATGTCACTCTGTTTTCGCTGAAATCAAATGAGACGCCATTAAACTCAACACACTCTTAGTCTTATGACATGAACCATACAGCTGATATTGTATCACTGAGAGGTCCAAATAGTATATGGGTATAGAGGTGCAACCTGGGCCCTGAGGGTCGAGTGACAGATCCAGACTCTGGCTGAGGAAGAGTGGCAATATCGTCATCTCCTCCATCTTCAAAGAAATTAGCAAGAGCAAGCTAAAAACAGACAAAAGAGAGAGCTGTCACTTGATTCACACACTGACACGCACACAAAACAGAAAAAACATCCATTATTTACATTCACTATTCAGATAATTCAGATGACTATTATTAGCGACTTCGAAAGAACACATTTTAAGATGTTTCAGGACGAAACTAAATTAAACCACGAATGTAAACATGAGTATTTACCGAGAAGGCCAACGCTGCTAACTTACAGCTAAATTTCTTTGTAAAACACTCCGGGAATGTCTAAAAATCTGAGTCTTTAGCAAATACTGAGTGGCAAATCCCAAAGCCATAATCACGGCATTTGTGATCAACCAGATAAACCAGTTTAAGAAAGTCCTGATGATTTTAATCAGGAGTGACTTGCACATTTTGTTAGCCGGTTACACCTCTGACTGGCTCCCAGTGAAGGCTTAAAGTCTCTTGAATTCTCGCCCGCTGTGTTTTTGATTTACACCACAATCCTACACTGATGAAGTGTCCTGTGTGCTGCTGACCTGCAGGTCCCAGCCGGCGGACTCGAGGAAGAACCGGGCCCTCTCTTCATCAACATCAGTAACAGCGACAAATCCCCTCACCGCTTCTTCCCGCTCCGCCATTTTGATGTGTCACGCTGAGGAAGGATCCGACAAAACACGGAGCAAACGACAGCTGGTTCCGCCGGTTTGGAGCGCAGCATTTTAGACCAGGGGTGAATAAACTTTTTCTTGTGAAGGGCCAAAAATCAAACTTCACTGAGGCTAGTGGGCAGAAGGTAAATATAGTTGCCATAGGTAATTTCCTAATTTATTTAATAAAATTTAAAAATAACTAGAAAACACCGATTTATATGAACTAATAGTTTTTTAAAAACATTTTATAATGAACTTATTACAGTAAAAACAAACACATCTCATCTATAACAGAATGGAGTCACACTAGAGTTTGCCTAGATTTGCTCACCGATGTCTTGCCTTGCATTCGCTCCAAGCCTCTTCATCCTTCTCATTCTCTTCTCAGATGGGATGGTGGGCCAAATCAAAGGTTACAAACTTTGTCCCGCGGCCCCTACTTTCAGCATCTCTGTTTTAGACCATTTTCTGTTTTCAATTCGATCTTTTTCTAATCAATTTCATAGTTGAAAACTGCCATTGTTTGCTCGTAAAGTTTTATATTGATTAATTAATTAATTCATTTTCTTTTCGACTTAGTCCCTTTATTAATCAAGGGTCGCCACAGCAGAATGAACCACCAACTTATCCAGCATTTGTTTTACGCAGGGGATGCCCTTCCAACTGCAACTATATTTTTCAAAAGAGCAAACATACAAAATTGAAGAATGAAAACGCACTACCGATATCGAACATACATTTAAAGTATTTTTACACATAAAAATACTTGTTTTAAATTCAAATTTTATTTGTGATAAAACAACTATAATGAAATAAATTAAGCCTCAGAGCAGAAGAGACATATTTAACAAAATAGTTTTTCAAACTTCTGACTAGCAGTGTATATTTATTAAGTAGCTTATAAGTTATAGTAATCTTTATTGTATTAATGCAAATATTAGTACTTTTGCAAATGTAGTGAACATAATTCACATTAAAATTCAGTATGTTATTGTGGTATTTTTCTTTAGTATGTAATGTATGTATTAACCAGCAGATGGCAGCACAGACGCTTCTGCGGGTCTTCGTTAACGTGTAGCATATTTTCAGGTTCACATCATGTACCTCATGTGGTATTGAAAAAGTTGTTAGTACAAATTCCAACATATATTCTTTCTTTCTTTCTTTCACTCACTCACTCACTCACTCACTCACTCACTCACTCACTCACTCACTCACTCACTCACTCACTCACTCTATCTATCTATCTATCTATCTATCTATCTATCTATCTATCTATCTATCTATCTATCTATCTATCTATCTATCTATCTATCTATCTATCTATCTATCTATCTATCTATCTCTCACTCAC
>CAIGQQ010032406.1:0-12407 GCA_903798035.1 Danio albolineatus
CTGATTCACTCGTCAGAGCTGTAACCCAGTAGTCTGTGCGTTCATGATACATAAAAGATGTGTGTCTGATTCCTGGCATGTGAAGTCATTTCCTGGTCCTTTCCCAATCTGCTCACCTCATCATGTCCTTATTGGCGTAAAATAACCTATAAAACATACTGATTCACTGACGAGCAGTTAAAAAAAAAGAAGAAGAAAACATTCACTGTAAAACAACACATTATAACCTTATTTATAAACCCATACTTGTAGTCTTTTACAATGAAAATTCACTACGAATTTTTTTTAATTTATCGCATATTAATAAGTATAAATTCTCACAACTCTCCCACATTTGTGGTTTGTCAATTTTTCACCAAACAAAACAATTTTGCCACAAACTGTTTGAACTTCTGTTTAAGATTTTCCAATAAAATGTGTAAAAAAACAAATTGCACCAATGCGCCTAATATGTAGGGGTGGGAATATTGTTGATATTATCACGATACAATACGATACGTTACAATACTAGTCCGATTGTAAATATATTGCCACATTTTTAACTTCAAATTATGTCCCCAAAAGAAGGATGTGGCAAAATGCGAATGTCAAGCAGAAAAACTGATTAACGCTAATGATTACTGTCATAAATGTTAAATGCACCTTTTCATGATGCAACAAATTTCTTTTAATACGGTGTGGATACATCAATACCAGCTCTGCTACCCTCTAGTGCAGTGGTTCTCAACTGGATTGGCCATGGGACCCACATTTTTACATGGTCATCAAGCCGCGACCAAAATTTTTAGGAACTATATTTTAATTTTCGGAATTATAATGAATTAATTTGTAATTATTTGTTAACATACACAAGTAGTGAAAGATAAATCATAAGAAAATCACCAAGACTTACAAATAAATTTTTTTTTATTGATTTCATTGGACAAAATGTATCAAATTACACAAATATTACAAAGTACAATTGTGCATTTCAAAATAAAAGTCCGGTATACGCATTTCTAAATAAAAGTACGGTATGAGCATTTCAAAATAAAAGTCCGGTGTAAGCAAAATAAGTTAAAATATATGTTTTACACACATTCCGCGACCCACTAAAATGTTCCTGCGACCCACCAGTTGAGAAACTCTGCTCTAGTGTATTTGTGTTGCTTTCTTGGTGTTGTCATGCTGGATATTTTTCTACTGTCTGATTCTGAACTCCGTAAAACGAAGCATGTTTAAGAGCTCCAGAACACACCCACCAACTGTGTAATCATCATAGACCAAGAGCAGCTCAAAGGTTTTTAGGGCCAAAACGAACCCTCCTAAAAATTCTGTAGGCTGTTTCAAACTTTCAATTTGGCCGGGTTTTGTTTAAATTTATGTCATTTTACTTCTTTTTTTTTTATTTCATTTGAAGTATACTGGGGCCTCAAAGAAGTTATTAAACTAATCAGTATAATAAAATATTGGCAATGTATACAATATAACAATAGTATTGCCGTGGAAATATTGTGATACTATGCTTAAACGATTATTTCCCCCACTAATTTGCGATTTGTACTCTGGATTTTTCTGAGCATCACACATCTCTCTACTGACTTTTATACATTGCATCCTAGTGCCATCCCTTCCATAGAAAAACATCAAACACATTCATTGCTGCCCACATGTTGTAAACAAAAATGTGATTCAGTGAACCAAGAAACCTCCTTACACTTGCTCCAAAGTATGCACTTTCTATAGTGGATAGGGATCGTCTGGCACTTAGATTGATCAGCAGCAGCATCTGATGCACTTTAGCCTACATTTTTGTGAAACCAACATTAGCCTACATTTTTGCAAAAACGTACTTCAAAATACATTTTACTGCACTTTCTGGGGAAAAAATGTAAGTTAGGGGGCAGTATGACACCAACAAACCTTTTGTTTCTTTTCACAATAATGATATTTATGGGGACATAATATGGGCAAAAAAAGGATTATAAATTATAAAACATAAATACCACAAAGCAACTTGACAGTGTCTGTTATTTGTAATCACATACTTTATTCCGCTGTGGTCAGTTTACTCAGTAGCTTACCTTGTATGGTTTCATTTAGAAGCTACAGTCCGTAAACAGCTGCCATTATCATAAAATGATTATCATTATTGCCCGATTAAATCGATTTAGATTATGAAACCAATTTTTGCATAGCTTATGGGTGAAATACAGCTTTGCTTAGTGGTAAATGCTTTTCCATCTAACTGTATGTGCAGGAGGTTTACCAGAACCAGCTTTACTGATGAAATGCGCATAATAAATGGATTTGATTTTTCTCAGAAAAAAAAACATATACCCAAATTAGATCAATATTATTCAGTTTTGATTGTCACAGTATTTTGGAAATGATCATATGGAATGGAAATGCTAATGAAATGCTACAAAAACAATAATTTAAAAAAGGAATTTTCATCAACCTGTCATTTTGGTCAAAAAATAATACCCATTCATACATCTATGGGTAAACGGTTATCTTATTTCCTCTTTGTTTCTGTGTCTTCATGCTGCTCTTCTCATGTTTTGGCCTTAATCCATCAGCAGCCCACCGATATACAGCAGACAACCCAAATCTCCTCTATAGCCCACACATACTGTATACACTCAAACACCAGAAGCTGTTTGAATCAACAGAAACGAGACGCTCTACATTTCACCGACTGTAGGTCAGTTGTCTGGCTGTTTTACAATAGAATAATTTTAATCCACCAATCAAAGGCCGTATCTACGTGGGTAACCAAATTAAGAGCCGTTCTGTACTACATAGCCATCTGCTTTTTTCATATATAAAAACCAATTATGATTGATGAATCTGTGGAACACATAGGCAGATATTCAGATATAAAAATATTACAAGATATGTCAGTGGGGTCCAGTGTTGCTTTGGACCCCGTTTGCTTTTATTGTTAGAACTAAAATTGAAAGTAATACAGGTTTGGAAAGACATGAGGATGATTTCATTTTCACAATTCTTACTGTTGAACAAACTACCCTTGATAATGCATATATGACATTTTATGATATTATATATGACTGTCGCAATTTTGTGCTTATTATAAGATACTTACTAATGTAAGAAAACATGTCTTCAATTTCTAGTATTTATGCGCATATCACTTTCATTTATGTTTAGACTAGATCTTTTTTGCAACAACATTTAACACATTTCTAAAAAATCTGCTGGCTGTTCAAATTCAATTCATAAATAAACGAAAGTAAATGCTGCTGTCAGATGCATCAACAGTTAAGTATTAATTCACAAGCATTTCATCTTCCCTTATCTAGTCAGGGGAGAACATTTACCTTTTTTTTTTTTTTTTTTTTTTGTTACCTCTGAGAGTCATTGTCATGATGGGACAACTGGAAACATGCTTTTATATGGTATTTCATAGTTAATGAGTTCAATCAGCAATATAATGTTTAAGGTTGCTGTTTACACTAGGTGTTTCCATGTGTAAACAATATTCTTATTTCTTTTATTATTATTATTATTTGTATTAATAATAATAATAATATAAACATATTAATTTGAGTACTTCATCTCGTGTCCTTTCTCCTTTGGAAATGTGGGTCAGAACTTTTATTTATCTTTCATTCATTCATTCATTTTCTTGTCGGCTTAGTCTCTTTATTAATCTGGGGTCGCCACAACGGAATGAACCGCCAAGTTAAGTGAAAGTTAAGTGAAGTGGCCTGTAATTTCCACCTGTTGTCTATTTCATTTGAAATTGATTGTCAATCAGTGTTGTGTTCTAAGTGGGCAGAAGTGTGACTGACTTTGAGTTATATTGTGTTGTTTGAGTGTTCCCTTTATCTATTTATTTTTAAGCAACGTAAAGCATGTTAAAGTAAGTAATTTGTAATGAAAATGATACATATATATACAATACATAGTAATGAATAACAAAAAGAAAAAAGGTGTATTGCGTATACATTCATTCATTCATTCATTTTCTTTTCGGCTTAGTCCCTTTATTAATCCAGGGTCGCCACAGCGGATTGAACCGCCAACTTATCCAGCATTTGTTTTACGCAGCGGATGCCCTTCCAGCCACAACCCATCTCTGAGAAACACATCCATACATTCTCATTCACACACATACACTATGGACAATTTAGCTTACCCAATTCACCTGTACCGCATGTCTTTGGACTGTGGGGGAAACCGGAGCACCCGGAGGAAACCCACGCAACCACGGGAAGAACATGCAAACTCCACACAGAAATGCCAACTGGCCTAGCCGGGGATCGAACCAGCGACCTTCTTGCTGTGAGGCGAACGTGCTACTCACTACGCCACCGTGGCGCCCCTGTATTGCGTATAATTCATTGTAAATTTTGAAAAACAATCTACAATAACAACAAGCTCACCGACATGTGTAGAGACATGTTTTCATGCTGGAAAGGCTTCAGCATCCTTCGGTTTCCAGCTGTGTTGAGATCCTTCAACAGTGAAGTGTTTCACTCGGAAGTCGGAAGTGCTCCAGTAGCATGCTTTGTGACGCAGCTGCTAGGTAAAGCTAACTGGCCTGACAGGTTATTTTTGGTTGTTATAAATATGATATGTTTTTTGTTGTTGAAAATGTCATTATTATTTCCAGCGTTGACTTTTAGCGTTTGTTTTGGACTGATGCGAGAAGATGACGGTGATTGATTTAAACATTGATCCTGATTGGTCGACTGAGCTTTCCCGCGTCTGTCCAACTCTGATAGGCAGTTTTTGCTGTGTCCACGCGATTTCCATCTGTCCTTAAAATTAATTTTAAACATTTACACACGAGCATTCAAATCAAATACATTTAAAGTGGCTCAAATGAGGACGTCAGGTGAGTTCAAGACTTGTGCTCTCAATTTTATTTAAAAGTCTTCACATTTGGTATATGTAAAATTCTTTAGGTTTTCCCGCATATTTTCACCGTGTGTGCAGTTTCTACAGCTTTGTTAACGTACTACTGATTTCAAAGATGTTAATTTGGCGCCCTCTTGTGGTTACACTTTCATAACGCAATTGCTGTAGCCAAACAACTCCTAAAGAAAGCATACAGGTTAACTAAATCATGCATAGTTCAAGGTCTGTTAATTTCACGTGTGTTCGAGTTTCAATCAATATTGAAATCATTCACACAACCCTTGACTGGATTAGCACAGTCCGCTTGTGCTAGGAGCCTTTATAACATTTTATGCCAACAAACCATGTAATTTCATTGAAATACCATATTGTTACTTTATACAACACAATTTGACCTCTGGCTCTGTATGCCTGCTTTGCCTTTGCCCAGAAAGCTTTTAGCACAATTATTTTTAAAATGATCTTGAAATATCTTCGTTGTGGATGAAGTGAGCGAGAGAGAGTGACTTTTTAAAAGAAAAGATCAAATCTACTAGCATGGACTCTGAAGAGATTACATGGTAATATTGCATGAATGCGGGATTGAATACAATAATTCCTTGATCTGAACCAAAAACTCATATTACTTCTGGGTAGGAGGTGAAAGGCCTAAAAGATTTTGGGTGGGGCGAAACATGTTTTTGCTCACTTTTCCATGTTAAAACCCTCTTGTAGTCATCCTTTCATTAGGATGTTGATCGTAACAAACAAGTTGCTTTTTCTTTCTTTAAGTGCTTTTTCTTTCTTTAATACCAAAAAGATGATTTATGACCTGACAATAATCATACTTTGAGGCTTAGCAGCTGCAAAACAACTATATGGGCTTGGTGTCATAGACATTCATTCATTCATTCATTTTCTTTTCGGCTTAGTCCCTTTATTAATCCGGGGTCGCCACAGCGGAATGAACCGCCAACTTATCCAGCATTTGTTTTACGCTGCGGATGCCCTTCCAGCCACAACCCATCTCTGGGAAACACATCCACACGTTCTCATTCACACACATACACTATGGACAATTTAGCTTACCCAATTCACCTGTACCGCATGTCTTTGGACTGTGGGGGAAACCGGAGCACCCGGAGGAAACCCACGCAACCACGGGGAGAACATGCAAACTCCACACAGAAATGCCAATTGGCCCAGTCGAACCAGCGACCTTCTTGCTGTGAGGCGAACGTGCTAACCACTCGGCCACCGTGGCGCCCTCGGTGTCATAGACATGTTTGTTAATTATTGCTACTAATATGTAAAATATAAACTCATTCATTCAATCTAATATGTCTGGGGCATGTGGTCACACATTTATTTGCTTATTTTTCTGTTGTAACCACTCTTAATTGAAACAATAATTGATTAATTCCTAAATTTAATTAATGAAATACATTTGTTTGTTTGTTAGTAAAACTCCTTTTTTAAAATAATAAAATTATTAAATAATTTATACATTCATTCATATGAATGGGTATAAAACTTATCACAGTCTTTTGTTATTGTTACATTTTTCTACACTAATTTGAAACTGAAATTTATGTATTTATTAGTGAATATGCAGTGGGTACTGAAAGTATTTAGACCCCTTAAATTTTTCCAGTTTTGTCAGGTTGGATGGTAAACGTTGGTGGACAGCCATTTTTAGGTTTAGATGCTTAATTGGGTGTAAGTCAGGGCTCTGGCTGGGCCATTCAAGAACAGTCAGTTGTTGTGAAATTTATAGGTAAAATAAATTTATAAAATACATATTAACAAACAAAATATTTATTTTAAAAAATACATAAACAACTACATAACTAAAATTTAATTGTAAAAAGAAAATATTAAATTAAATTTTACTGAAATAATTGATTAGCAGATCTTTTACCTCGAGGTAAATTGAATAAAATATAATAAGTATTTAATTTCGCCACAGTAAGTGTAACAACTAAACTCTTATTCTAATTACATTATCTCCATCATCATAATAACCTAATAGTATCTTCTTTTCTTCTCCTTTTTCCACTGTCATTTATAATAAGCCCTGATATGCTTTCATCTACTCATCCATCTCTATCATTTAGATGATAGAGGGGGTGGGGTCCCTGCAGCTTTTAAAAAGCATCTGATGTCTTTACCTGCTGCCCACAATCCCACATTCCCTCTATCTGCACTGCCAGCTGCACCGCACTCACCATGTAATCTGGAATGTTGCGGATTATGAAGATCTTTCTCACCCCCAGTCCTTCTCTCTCTCTCTCTCTCTCTCTCTCTCTCATCTCTCTCTCTCGCTTTCTCGCTCTCTCATGCCAGAGCAGTCACTTGCAGAACAAGGGTGATTAGAGTCTGTCACAAGGCAAAACGTGGATGTCAAATAATATAGAAAAAGGCAGGGGGAGGGAAAAACGTGCAGTACACTAGGATTAAAGAGCGATCAGAAAACCCTGGAAAAACTGACAGTGTGTTCACTTTCAAAACATAAAGGCGATATCGTTTAAACTGAGGCGGTACCTTTTTTTATAGTAATATTAATATAGGCACTTTAAATATACATTTTTAAGAGAAGGCACCACGGTGGCATAGTTGGTACGAGGCTGGGCCAGTTGGCATTTCTGTTTGCATGTTCACCCTGTGTTCGTGTGGGTTTCCTCCGGGTGCTCTAGTTTCCCCCACAAGTCCAAAGACATGTGGTATAGGTGAATTGGGTTGGCTAAATTGTCCGTAGTGTGTGAGTGTGAATGAGTGTGTATGGATGTTTCCTAGAGATGGATTGCAGCTGGAAGGGCATCCGCTGTGTAAAACATTCTGCTGTGGCGACCCCAGATTAATAAAGGGACTAAGCCGAAAAGAAAATGAATGAATGAATGAATGCATGAATTTTTAAGGGATATTTCACCTAAACTGAATCATTTAATCACCCTTCAGTAGTCACAAAGCTGAGTTTTGTGTTTTTAACACAAAAGAAGATATTTAGAAAAATGATGAAAACTTGTAACTTTTCAAATATTATTTATCACATACACCGTATGATATGCTGTGAAATGCTTACACAAACACTTATGACCTTAAAAACAATAACAACAAAATTAAATTAATAATAACAATAAAAATCACAATTTGGAGAAATAGAAGTTATGCAATAGATGATAAAAGCAAATACAAACTTTTTAAGACTTTCGATATAGAGTAATATAAAAGAGCTCTCTATACAAACAGAAACATAGAAGTGTTTTAACAAAGTGTCTGGTGCATAGGAAGGAGGGGAAGGAGTGTATCTTATAGGTGGTTTCTCTAGCTCACTCACCTAGATGGAGTATAGGTGATTGTATTCCAAACAGTTAACTTCTATAGTATTTGTTTTTTCTTCTATGGAAGTCAGTGGTTACCGATTTCTAACATTCCTCAAAATATCTTCTTTATTGTTAAACTGAATAAACAAACTTATAAAATTTAGCAATCACTTGAGGTAAAGTAAATAGTGAGTCAGTTTTCATTTCAGGGTGAACTATCCCTTTAAAAAGTACTAAAGTGTAACTTTTTATGTGCTTGAGTAAAATGTTCATACTTGTTTAATTATATAAAGGTCTGATAACATTAATTGGTGATTAAAAAGACTAAGTATGACCATATTGGCACCTAAAAACTACATTTTAAAGGGAAATTTCTCTCGAAGTTGAATCATTACTCACCCTTAAATAATCGCAAAGCTGATTGAGTTTCTTCCTATGTTGAACACAAAAGAAGATATTTAGAAAAATGCTGAAAACCAGTAACCATTGACTTCCAAAGTTTTATTTTTCTTCTATAGAAGTCAATAGTTACCTATTTTCACCATCCTTCAAAATATCTTCTTTATTGTCAGCAGATTAAAGAAACTCATAAAGGTTTGCAATCACTTGAGGGAAAGTAAATAGTGAGTCAGTTTTCATTTCAGGGTGAACTATCCCTTTGAAAATTACTAAAGTGTAGGTTTTTATGGGCTTGAGTAAAATGTTCATATTTGTTTTATTATAGAAATGTCTGATAACATTAATTGCCCATTTAAAAAAATAATGGAAAAAAGGTATGTCCATACCGGCACCTAAAAAACACATTTTAAAGAGATATTTTACTCAAAACTGAAGCATTTACTCACCCTTCAATAGTCACAAAGCTGTTCGAATTTCTTCCTCTCTTAAACACACAATTCACCTCTACAGTGTTTGTTTTTCCTCCTATGAAAGTCAATAGTTACCGATTTCCAACATTCTTCAAAATCTTTTTTATTGTCAGCAGTATAAAGAAACTTTATTTTTTTTATTTTAATTTTTAAATATTTTTTAGGTTTGCAATCACTTGAGCAGAAAGTATGTAGTCAATTTTTCGGTGTCGCAGTGTTGCAATGGGTAGCATGATCACCTCACAGCAAGAAGGTTGCTGGTTCAAACCCCAGCTGAATCAGTTGGCATTTCTGTGCGGAGTTTGCATGTTCTCACTGTGTTCGCGTGGGTTTCCTCTGGGTGCTCCAGTTTTCCTCATAGTCCAAAGACATGCGGTACAGGTGAATTGAATAAACTAAATTGGCTGTATATGTGTGTGAATGCAAGAATATGGGTATTTCTAAGTGTTGGGTTGCGGCTGGAAGGGCATCCGCTGCATAAAACAAATGCTGAATAAGTTGACGGTTCATTCCGCTGTAGCGACCCCTGATTAATAAAGGGACTAAGCCGAAAATACAATGAATTAATGAATTTAGATTTTGGGGTGAACTATGTTAACATTTGTTTTATTATATGAAGGTCTGATAACATTACTTGCCCATTTAATAAAATAATCAAATTGCGATTTAAATATTCTGTCATAAAATCCACATTAATTTATTTTCTGAAAATGAAAACATTGGTATTATGTTGTCTAAAACTGACTATAAAGTTGAAGCTAGTGGCTCAGTTTTTCTGCTTTTATTTCTGAGGCTGTCGTGACTGTGCTGGGGGTATTAACATCACCACCCATCAAGCCTTTAACTCTGCCCCCTGTTGAGATATTCTGACGGCGGGGATGGAGTTTATGTAATAATCTGAGGATAGGAACGAAGAGTGACTGATAAAGAGAGAGAGGGGAGGGACAGAGGGAGGAGCTCAGATAACAAGAAAGAGTTGCAGCAGTGGAGAATTAGAGAAATACAAATGATGGGAACGAAACCATCTAAAAGAGGCAGCATGAAGAAGGTAAGACATATGCTTTTGAATGATTATTTTTAGATTAGGTTTGAATTTGTAGAGCAGTGATGTATTGAACTGCTGGAAAATTATTTATGCTTATACTTGGCCTCTAAATTGGTCAACTAATTGATTGTGTAAATTAAGTAATAGCACTTTAAAGAATGTGCAAACTTAAAAGGACAGTTCACTCAATAACAGAGAAAATACACTGCCGCTCAAAAGGTTTGAGGTTGGAAAAATATTTTACTTGTGTTTGAAAGAGGTGTCATGTATATTTGATTTACCTAAAAAGTAATTTCCTTGAAATTTCAAATACAAATATTGTCATTTTGTGCTTTTTTGCCCATAAAATGTCACCTGTTAGAAAAACAAATGTATTATTTAATTGTGAATGCAAATCAGGGTTATTCCACCACAATTCTGCTGTTAAAATAAAGGAAAAGGTAATTAATAATTAAATACATAACTTATATAAGCTTTCATTAGTTAATGTGTTTACTAACATGAACTAATTCTAAAACAATACTTGTACAGCATTTATTAATCCAAATTCACCATTTACTAATGCATTATTAACATCAAAATCCATACTTACTAGCATTAGTTATACACCGTGAGTTAACACGAACTAACAATGATCAAATGTATTTTCATTAACTGATGTTAACAATTACTTTAATAAATGTTTTGTTCATGTTAGTAAATGCATTAAGTAATATTAACTAATACAATCTTATTGTAAAGTGTCACCGTTTATTTTAAAAATGATTACTGACCCCAAACTTTTGAGTGGGTGTATATAAAACGATGTATTAAAATGTTGTTGTTTACATATCATCATGTTGCTCCAAACATGACTTTCTTTCATCCATGCATATTTAAGTTCAAGCTGCACTATTACAATTGTGAATAGTGACCATTGCTGTCAAATTAAAAATTTTAGATGGACAGGGAACAGCAACTCAAATATTAGTTTAATATAATTAGTAAATTATTATACAAGACTTCATATGGACGTTTAAGAAGCTTTTATTGTTTTATTGGTATTTTGTTATATGTTAGAGTGCAGGTCGGACATTCTTCTAAATATCTCTTTTCGAGTTCCACAAAAGAAAAGCAGAGATTTTGGGGGGAAATTCACCCCCCAAAAAATGTATTATTTAAGTCACTTTCTACTCCAGAAATCTATGCATTGCTTTATTCTGTTCAACACAAACTAAGTTATTTTGAAGGTAGCTAAAAACCGGCAACCACTGACATCTATAGTAGAAGAAACTAATACTATGGAAGTCAATGGTTACAGGTTTTCAACTTTCTTCAAAATATCCTATTTTGTGTTCAGAAGAGGAAAGAAACATGCAGTTTTTGAAAAAGTGAAGGATGAGTAGATGATGACAGAACTTTTCTGTTTTGGGTGAACTGTCCCTTTAACTGGTTCTCAGGAATACTTTGAAAAACAGGTAGTCAGCATTAAACCTTATTGCCAGTCTAGGTATTTCTCTGATTATAATGAAATGGTTCCTTGTAAAGGGGGTCCCGCCCCTGGAGGGCAGTGGTCTACCACTGGCAAAGGCCATGTTAGGAGGCAGTGGTGACGCGGCAGCTGAGGACGAGGATGAAGAGTTGAGGGAAGGAAAGCAGTTTGAGGAGCCCATATGTGCTCTGGTTCAGAACTGCACAATGTTGCACAACATTGTGGGCCCGGCTTGCATCTTCCTGCGACAAAGCTTCGTTCAGGCGCAACTCGTATGTACTTTCTTATAATTTCCATCAAAGAATCAGAGAATCACTGTGTGTTTTAACCATCTTCAATCAAATCATAACCCATCACTTCCCATTACTTCTAATCACACATTATATCCTCTATTCTAATTGGAGGTTTCTCTGTCATATGATTCATTCTTGGTAAAGTCAGATGAGGCCAAGTCAGATGAGTTTTTATGTTGCCAAGTCCACATTTGTTAAGGATGCAGAACTGAAGCAGAACTTTGGATTAAAGTGAAATTCATATGTACAAATGAAGCACTTTTAGATCAGATATACATATAATGTATTGTCTGATAGTGGGTGAGTGGAGAAATTAGTTGTTTTTTAGATTGCAATTTTGATCCAGCAGCCTACAATACTGACGGATAGGACTGACAAAGTATAATATCCTTCTTTTGCCAAGTATAGCACACGTATAGGCAATGATTTATATATGCCATTAGTATAATGTCTTTTTTACTCATTTGAGGATCTCTGTAAAACTGCTCAGATGTTTATCTGGATGGATGGAGAAGAAAAAAGTGTGCAACCGTGTAGTTTCATGGCAGCCTAATGTTT
>CAIGQQ010032409.1:0-38427 GCA_903798035.1 Danio albolineatus
TCTATCTATCTATCTATCTATCTATCTATCTATCTATCTATCTATCTTTTTTGGGCTGGTCCATTATTGAGTTATAATCTATTTTACATGGACATACCCCATACTGTAAAATAACTACATATTACAAAACATCTTGCAGAGCAAACCAGACTTAGTCCTGCCCATCAGAAGGACTTATTCTGTTGACTGCTCATAAAAAAAATAAAGTTTATAAAGTCATCACTAACACATTTGACGCATCTTTTCAATTCGTGACAAGACAAGCTCTCCAAATCAATGTCAGGCTGATTGGAAGTAATGTCAAGTGGTCATAAATGGTCTTGCGCTGATTAGACCCTCGAGCAAACAGCACCACACAAGCTAAATAGCAAATGGAAGCCAAGAACCCCTATAAATACAAATGCATTCATTTATCGGAGGATGCAAGGCTATATCCGGCTATGCGATGCACGTCAGATGACTGTGTAAAGAAACAGATTGTTATAAGTCACCATCCCCTCTTGCTCTAAAGTGAAGGATTTCTCTCTTTTATTGCTTAGCACTAGCCAGCTGGAATGTTCTAAATCTGCTAAATGAATTGCTTTGAATCGTTTATTTGTTCAATGGGCGTGCAAAGGCCAAAGGTGTTGTCTATTTAAAAATGGGCTGTATTTAAACAGCACCAGCAGGTTGAACACATTTTAAAGGGCTCTCTCATTGGGACAAGGCCATTACCATTCACGTCACATCGCATAGAATGAGCGAGAGAGATGGAATTTACAGAAAGCTGAGATACAAATTTCAGCTTCTGACATTTAATGCAGGTCCCCTGATTACCGCTAGGACAATGAATCACTACATAATCGGTTAGAAATCCCACACACTGACCCAGGGTCAGCACGCAATTTATCACGCCATATAGAGCAGCCAAAATAATTGCATATGACAGCCTTTTAATACAATCTTTCAGCCTGTGCGATCATTATTTGATTAATTGAGTATTGCAACTGCTACAACAACAAAAGCTACTTTGTTAAACTTAAACTCACATTTCTCAGAAGCACATAACGACTCAAATTAAAATTTAACTAAAGCAAGACTGAACTTCACACTGTGTTTAACACCCTCGGAAGCATGCAGACAGAAACACCCCAGTGCAACTTGTTTAACAGTAGGCTAAAGGAGCCCATTACTTCAGTAAGAGCATTCTGACAGTGGGTGTGTGACCCGGTCTCCACTTACAATCAATAAATGTCCCTCAGATGCCATATAGAGTGATGCAGAAGAGTAGCAGGCTTTTGTTTACCTGTCTTTCCATGGTTTTGGCTTCAGCGCTCTGTCTCTGTTTCTGTCTCTGTGGTCTTGCTTTAGACGGTCTAACTGTCTCATATGGTTGGGAGGGTAAAATGCCAGGAGTGTAGTGGTGTCTTGTGTCATGGTCTGACAGATGGCCCCTTAAGAGAGCTTGCAAAAACTGTAAGGTAATAATGACACCACTGCATGTATTATTGGTAGAGCTGCTAGCGGTTTGAAGTCTGTGAGAAATAAAAATGTGCAGTGTTTGTTTTGCTAGCGCATATTGCTATTCTTTGGGTGAACAATAAATCTGTGAAAGTTAATCCACTGAAAATTGATCTGGTAATCTGAATTGTTTGTAACAATTAGGTAATCTGAATTGTAAACTGACCATTATTGTTTCCGTGTTTGGAGTGGTGGTGCTTCTCTGTTCACCTCAGTCTGATGGCTTAATCCACAGTATTCTTAAAGTGTCACGAAATACCAAAACACATTTTTTGAGCTGTTGACAGTCATATATGTGTCCCATGCTGCTATAAACACTGTTAGGACACATATATTTGACTAAAAAGTGAAAATTGGTTGTTTTTGCGTTATTTCGAGCAAATACGTTCTTCCGGTTAGAAACTAATTTTTAAAGCTGCGTCACGCTGATGAGATCCATGCGTGTATTCCAGCAGGAGAGTGGATGTCTGTACCGGTGAGTACATCGTGACGTCTCTGAGTGTGCGGCATTAATTCATGAGAAAGACTTGGTTCAAACCAATCAGCGTGCTCTATTGTGTACGCAGTGCAGCTTTATTAATATGCATGATTCATTCATTTTCTTCTCGGCTTAGTCCCTTTATCAATCCGGAAGTCGCCACAGCAGAATGAACCGCCAACTTATCCGGCATTTGTTTTACGCAGCGGATGCCCTTCCAGCCACAACCCATCTCTGGGAAACACATTCATACATACACATTCACACACATACACTATGGACAATTTAGCTTACCCAATTCGCCTGTACCGCATGTCTTTGGACTGTGGGGGAAACCGGAGCACCCGGAGGAAACCCACGCAACCACGGGGAGAACATGCAAACTCCACACAGAAATGCCAACTGGCCCAGCCGGGGATCGAACCAGCGACCTTCTTGCTGTGAGGCGAACGTGCTACCCACTCGGCCACCGTGGCGCCCTAATATGCATGATATTAAAGGAAATGTTCCTGGATAAAAGTATAAGTGCCAAACTGCCGTTAAAGTTGACAAATTAATCATTTGACAAATAATTGGATGACTGATGTCAATGTAAACAGTCGCTGTCTTTCTCCCCCTGCGTGTGTTTGTTTAGCCTGTTTGAAAATGAGCGCGTGCACAAATGGAAATGCAAAACCTTCCCTCTTTCCCTCCCCTGACACTCCCACCTAAACAGAGCTGGACACACCCACTTTCCTGAGCTTTTCCAGACTGTAGGTGTGAAAACACCCTGCTGAGACAGGGGGATTTCGTGGCCCTTTAACCATGTACCTCCATGTTTTCTACAAGGTAATGATGTGCAAAAAGAAAGCCCTACCCAATGTTCCATTTCAATTGGAAGTACATCAACGTACTGAAATAAAAGTTTCAGAAACGTCTGGTTCACATGGATTTTAAGATTCAAATTTTAAGTAAATAACAGGATGTGATAAATAATTTCTCACAATACTCACAAAGAAATAACCGCAATAAAAAAATTCAGGTATTTATTGTGTTAAATAAGAACAGACATTACAAGTAGCTTTATAGATTTCAGCTAAACCTGCCTTGTTATCATAACAGCCCTAGCTAACAATCACTTATACTTAGAATATTCATTCTTCATTTTCGGCTTATCTCTTTATTAATCTAGGGTTGCCACAGCGGAATGACCTGCCAACTTATCCAGCTTATGTTTTACGCAGTGGATGCCCTTCCAGCTGCAACCCATCACTGGGAAAACTTATTAACTAGTATTTAAATAAAATATTTGTGGCTACTATTTTTTGTTTTATGTTTATAATTAAAGAACAATCTGATTCTCAACAATGTCGCAATTATTTAATAAATATACAGTAGACTAGCTTTATTGATAAGGTAACTAAAGCTGTTTTTTACTGTGCATTATGGTTCGGCACAACTCAACTCACTTTGGTTTGGTTTTGCTTGGTTGGCTTTGCTTTTCCACTACTGCTATGACATCATCATACACATAAACCAATGCATGACAGGATCGGGAAAGAACCATGAGCTGGGACTTAAACTCCAGATGCCTGCAACAATGTCATGCTATACTGTATGTTAGAGCAATAACCACTAGGCTATCTGAGCTGACTAATTAATTAAATAAATAAAAAATATGCAATATATTATATGAAATACAAACAGTTCTGTTTCAAAATTAGTAAACTTCTGCCTTAAAAAGGGGATTTTCACCCTTGAAATAGTTAACTTTGTGCTATTGTAAACCACTAGTACACAGAATTCTTGCTCTATGTTTCACACTGCTTTTCATCATGGTTTAATAATTACTTCATAACTGCAAAATAAAAAGCCAAGCATACCTCTAAACGACAAGTGTAAAAAGTTTCTTTAACCAGATTTAAATGTGGTGTTTAGAGCAACAATAACCAGAGGTTAGGTGTGTATAAAAAGCCATAAAGAGTGCAAGCGATTTGATATACTCCAAGAAGAACCAATTATAAATATCATATTTGGTTCTAAATATCAAAAACACACCAGTTTGATTTTCATACTGAGCTTTTATGATTTTAAATTCCAAATGAATGCAAAGGAATCTGATAAATGACATGACAAAATGTGTAGAGGAGGAAAAGATTTTCTTATTGTCCTTAATCTTAGTTTTGTTGAAATGTTGCTATACAAGAAAAACAGCCTTTATTTCAGTCCATTTGCTCTAAACATCATCTGGACGGTCTTGTTTATCTGACAGCTTAAGAGACTCTAACAACATAATGACAAGCTTTGCTTTGCAAAACAACACAACAAATGCATTTGCTGATCGAATGCCCAATGGTCTGCACAATGGTTTGCAATGTGATGGTTTCCTCATTATTTCTGATGGATTTCCTGTATACACAACCGCAACTGAATTCAGACATGCCAAAACATCATTCCAGCAGCAACTCACATATCGTAGAGTATATACTGTACATACAAATACTTACAATTTTATGCACAGCTTTAAACAGTATATGAGATCTGTGCTGCACCCCTTCTAATTCCAAATCTGCAGTTAGCAGCAAAATGCCTCTCTGCCCTCTGTCCCCTTCTGGCCAGTGTTATTTCAACACTGCACAACACCAGCTCGATTACTGACAACGTAAAGTATACAAAACAAAAAGTTTGTAATTGAATGGACCAATAAATACTGAAAAAAGTTCAAGCACTGTGCCTGTAAATTCACAAGGGAGGTATCAGGTTTGTTTCTCAGTATACACGAGATAATAATACTGTAGTGTACAGTATACAAGGCAAGTTTGTAATAGCATGCTGGGATGCAGCCAATCTCTGCCTCTTGAGACCTGTCAGCAGCGTATTAAGAATAGAGCCTGGAAACCTAATGAAAATGTAGCTGGGCCCTGATTGTACCTAAAAATAACTAGCTCCTGGAGTAGATGAATTAAAGTATGCCAACTTGTGCCATCTCTCTTGTAACAGGAGCCGAGAGCTCCATTACTCCTAGTATGGACTTTTAAAGTATTTGCTAGCAACATAATTTGTGCACTTTATTATAGAGAAACATCTGTTAAGATGACAAACTGTGCTCTTTATTTTTGTCTGAACTGGTAATCATAAGCAAAAACTGTTCATTCTCAGCTGTTGCATAGTTATACCAACAGTTTTGTCCCACAAGAGCAAATTTCCACCAACAGATTACTCATTAAATCTGTCACTGAAAAGGTAATGAAGTTTTGCCTTCAGTATTGTGAGTGCTGTAACAGCTGAGTGGGAAGGGACTCAATGCAATGGGGCGCCGCATTTAGCATTATAAAGCTACAACTGTCTCAGACAAAGACAGACTACAGACAGCAGATCAAGTATTTGCTGAAATTAAGTTTTCTACTCCGGGAAAGGACATAGAAGAGCTATTTAAGGAGCACTGGGAAGACAAAAGGATTGATAATGAACGTCCTTGACCTTGTGACTAGGACGGTGCCAGTTACAGTAGCTAAACGTGTATATTGAGTGTATATATACATGGGTATATATGTTTCCAAATGCTGATGTATATATGTGTAACTTTTTCAGTGAAATTCCTCCTTGCCTCCTACATAAGCTAAACATTTAACATTACTGCAATATCCACAATCTTCCTTAATTTAACATCATTAGCATAACATTCTTCACCCGTAATTGTGTCTAGCCCTGATACAGTACTTACTAAAAGAGCCTGATGTTATTTTTCAGGGTGTGTAGGCTGACTGACTCAAAATGCTTATCAGACGGTGAGTAGCATTGAAGATGATATGGAAAAACCACTTCAATCAGGCCAATGACTTCTCTAAAAAGTATATTGACCTCGTTTTAGAACTTCTGATTTAGTCACCTATGGGAGAAATGGCTAGGAATAATAAACGGCAGTAAACGGTCAAACTTCTTGCTCTACAAACAAATGCTTGCATGACTATACAGACAAAATAGAATATTATAATAAGAAAATATCAGTTTGCAACATCAAGCAGCAAAATGTCTAAAAATGAATGAAAGTGAATGAGAGCGAAAGTCTAGAGCCAAAATGATTCAAATGGCTGCGCCCACTCGTACGCGGAGAATAACGTGAATATGGATGAATAAGATGAAAAATATCTCCATCTGTCTTTAAAGAGCAATCTGCTGAGATTTAAAGACAAGTTCAACTCAAAAACAAAGCCTTTGGCCTTATATCATGAATATGACAACAGCGTTGAGTGGCTGTATGGTAAAAATTTCTATCTTTATTGGTTTACTCCATCTCTGTTTATGTCTGCTTTACGTCCTGCCATTTGATACAGAGACATCAACAAGCCACTGTTCAAAATGAGCTCATTCACGGATAAATATAGATGGCAATTTGACGTAATCCATCATGCAGCTTGGAGATTTTTGGCAGCGTGCAATCAGACTTTGAAGGCTGCTTATCTCCAAAATCGATTGCGACAGCCAGAGAGGCAGGACGCTGGAGAGAGAGAAATGCAAGAGGGATCAGAAGAGAGATGAATCAGGCAGGATAAACACAGCTGGAATAAGAAGTCACTTTAACATGCTGTTACTTATATTCTCCTGTTTTGAGTACTGTGGTCTTTTGGTTTGACAACTACATTTAATATCAGATACTTACAACCTTAAAGGAAAGTCAAAAGGAAGTACTTCAATTTCAATGTATATTTGTGTCATAATGTTGGAATTTTACAATTTGACACAATAGTTTGCAAAATATTGATATGCAATACCATTTTCGTGTAGAATAGGTATCCTTAATCATCAGATTGTGAGACATACTAACAAAGGTAGAAACACTGTACCATTTAAACAGATTATAGTGGTAGTTAAATAGCTATATTTTGTGCTGTTTATGGTGTTCATGTCAAGGTTGAGGTTAGGGAAGGATGAGGACTCAATTGCAGGGAAAAACATGGGTTTATTAATTATAAAACATTAGCAAAAGACACAAACCAACTTGAACTGGGGCAGCAGGGAAAGGCAGAGCTGGACAAGGCTAGACAATACATGACTGTGATGAGCTCAGGGCTCGAACCCAGGTCTCCGGTGTAGTAGACTAATGTTCCACCGTTTACCCACAGGAAGGGGTGATGAACCCAGGAAAAACAGGAGGTCTAGAAGATTGACTACAGCCAGCAATTAACAAGCATAAAGTACTCCGTGGAGCAAAGGATATTCTAGTCCAAAATACTAATAAACAAAACAAGGAAAGGTAATGACTAGAGAATCTGAGTATAGAACTTACGGCAAGGACGAGAGCACATCAAACTCAAAAACCAAGTGACGAGTGAAAACAAGAGGGTAGAATGATAGGCTAGTCTAACAAGACACAGCTGAACAAGATTAACACAAATAGAACCCAAAATGGTGACATCATGTGGAGAAAAAAAAAACATTAGCTCAGAATATGACAATGTCGGCAAATTGGTAAAGGACAGCAGACAAGAGGGAGCTATAAAGGAGAAATAATTGACAAACAAACAGGTGAACATAATAATCTAATAATGGGTTAACAAGGAGGGTGAGACTAGACAATAGACAGGAGAGCACATGATGCAAAGACAACATATGAGCTATGTGCTCACATTAAAACAGGACTAGAACACGCAGCCAATGAGAGAACTCATTAACCGCATGTTCACATGAAACACAACAAACAAAGGCAACACAGACGGAAGGCAAGACACGAGCATGCATGTTCCAATCCCAGCGGCAACCGAAACTATTACCAACTTGACTTGAGTGATGACAATTTGCCACCAACAAAATTACAAAGACACCAGGATGAAAGTGTGCATCCCGAGCACACCCTTGCACACCCGCATCCAGCAGGAGCGTGCACAACCTGAGTGTGGCCAAGACAGCGCGCATACAAAGACAATGGTGGGAAATATGAGTGCTCGACACGAGAAAAATTAAGCAGAGCACAACATAAAAGACATGACAGGTCTAGTGTCTAGATTCTGCCACTAAAACAAGAATTAACAAGACCGAAGTGGCAGAATCCTGACAGTTCCTCAGGGATCGTTTTGGGACTTTTATTGACACCATTTTTAGAAAATTTGGTATTCGTTTTCACTGTTATACTTCTAAACTTTTTTCAATGTCCCCTTCTACTATTGTTGAGTGCTTTGTGGAATAAAAAAACTTGGATTGTTGACATCAATGATGTAGTGGTTAGTGAGTCAACACATGGCACTCCAGTGCTCATTGCAACACAAGTTTGATTCCCACCTCGAGGTCCTATATCAGTCCCTCCCCTCTTTCTGCTCCCCAAACTTTTCTTTCAGAACTCTATACTATCCTATCAATTAAAGGGGAAAATATTATTATAAAAAAAATCAATCAATTTAGTCAATTTTAATTTTCTTAAGCTGGATAGTAATAAAACAAACTATTCTCATTGCCACAAAGAATTTCCTCAGTGACATTAAATATCTGCTCTGTTCTTTTGATGAATCAGATTAAAGGTTTAGGTGTCATCTTATATCAGGCCTTATAACATTTGCACTGGCCAATCCATTCATTCATTAATTTTCTTGTCAGCTTAGGCCCTGTTTACACTAGTGCGTTTTCGTTTTAAAACACATAAGTTTCGCTACGGTTATGCCATCCATCCACACTACGCTGGAGTTTTCGAGCCGCGAAAACAGAGCGTTTTGGAAACGCTGGAGAGCCTGTTTTTATTCTAAAACGCTGCTGCTCCGTCTCAGTGTGAATGGAGGAAAACGGAGACATTTGAAAATGGAGGCGTGGCTGCTGGACACAGAAATGGGAGCATTGGGAAAACCAATGTCCGTTTTAGGCGCTATTGTGCAGTTAAACTCTGCCTTTTTTACTACAACATCTGCATATATTCGCAAGAGGCAAGCTACTGTTCAAGCACTCGCTAATAGCTCGTGTTTCCAGCCGCTTAAGCTCCATTTAGAGCGCCGGTTTTGGGTTACACCGGGAAGAACCAGCGAGACACATGTTTCAGTTTATACTTGAACGCGCATGCCCAGAGTGCGCGAATGGTCACGTGATATACATTTCGCTGGAGTAGTGTGGAAGGACATCTGTTCAGAAACGCTGGGTGAAACGCTAGTGTGGACACGAATCATTTTCATGCTAAAACGCCGTTTTAAAACTAAAACGCACTAGTGTAAATGGGGCCTTAGTCCCTTTATTAATCCGGGGTCACCACAGCAGAACTTATGCAGCACTTGTTTTACGCAGCATGCCCTTCCAGCCACAACCCATCTCTGGGAATCATCCATACATTCCCACTCACACACACACACTATGGACAATTTAGCTTACCCAATTCACCTGTACCGTATATCTTTGGACTTGTAGGGGAAACCGGAGCACCCGGAGGAAACCCACGCAACCACGGGGAGACTGGCCAATCCATGCATTTTAAAAAGAATTACTTATAATAGTGGTTCTCAAGCTTTTTTCACCAAGTACCACCTCAGAAAAAAATTGTCTCTCCAAGTACCACCATAATAACCGGTATTGAAGTACAGTAGCATAGTAGGCCCAATTAAGCAGCTACAGCCCTGCACAGTTCAAAAACAAGGCAGATTAATTCTTCTAATTATGAATATTTATTATAGGCAGCCACTTAAATAAAAGGTTTAGCCTATTAAAATCAATTCACTGATCAAATCGGTGTTATCGTGCACGTCAAAGGGTTAAAGGTGTGTTAATTTTTTTACTTTAATTATTCAGAGATTCCTCCACGTACCACTAGAAGGAAGCTTGTGTACCACTAGTGATACGCGTACCACAGTTTGAGAACCACTGACTTATAACATGTCTTTTTAGACTTTCTTCTTATAGACAGGACTGAATGGGGAGCAGAGAGGTGCAAAGGACCTTGAGCCGGGAATCAAACTTGGATCATCGTGAGCACCTCAGTGCTATATGTCAGCGCACTTAACGGTTATTGTCACCAAGAAAGTTTGTCACCAAAAAAACTTTTTTGCAGCTTTGGTCAATATCATGATAAAAGCTTATTAATCTTACTAATCACAACAAGAAAATACTGCACCACCATAAGCCATTTTTCAGTGCCATTTAAAGAAAACTGACACAATATTATATCATAAAGCGTGAATGTACAATGATTTCGTTTTATAAATCACCAAAAACATTGAAATTCAAAAACTTGAACATTTTAATTAAAAAACAACAAGCTCTTTAAAAGTCTTCCCACTCAGATTTACAAAGATAGAAACAGGATTCTGTAAGTGGCTTTGTGAGAATGCAGCACTTGATATTGAACAGCGAGTAAAATAAGGCTCTAGTGGATAAAACAAGGTTCAAAAGGTCTTTTTAATTAACTTTCTAACACTTCTGCTATCTCTGACTTTAGAGATGTCGGTAGTTATTACAAGCCTCTTTCACCTCCAAACACTGCTGAAAAGAAACACCAGGAAATTCAATAGCTCAGATGTCTGGGAAAATGAGATTAACCAATGACTCCTCTCACTCATCAACACTTTGCAAACTGAGCCTAGAAAAAGTATTGAGAGAGATATTATACAGGAAATAATGTCATTATTTCTAAAATCATAATAATGTGTTTTGAGAGAGATCTGGCTAAGAGAAAAAATGTAGTATGGAAAAAAAAAGTAATAGATGAAGGATGAATTACTTCAGAATTAAATAATACAAACATCTATCAATAATATATTGTATCTAATTTATTTAAAGGACTTTAAAAAAAACTCCCCTAAAAAACAGTTTTACCATTTTTAATTAGCTCAGCTTATATCTGGTTCTGGCAGGAGCACTTTTAGTTTAGCTTAGCATAGATAATTCAATCAGATTAGACCATTAGCATCTCACTTAAAAATGACCAAAGAGTTTGGATAATTGTCCTATTTAAAGCTTGACTCTTCTCTAGTTACATTGTGTACCAAGACTGACATATAATTAAAAGTTGCTATAATCTAGGTCAATATGTCTAGAATCTATACTCTCATTCCAGCATAATAATCAATAAACTGCTGCTGATTTTAACAGATTAAAAGTCGACTAACTATTCTGGTTCAAATAGATGGGGTTCAGACGCTACCAAAGTAAAAATTCAGAATCTTCTCTAACAGATGTCTCCATATTTGTAAGAGCTTCGGGCACTGCATAATATCATTGCACCATCTGCAGCCATGGTACAGCAGCAAAGCACCTTATTACACTAGAAATCTGTTTACAACTCCTTCATTTCTTGTCATTCTTAGTACACTATATAACAACAGAAGAATCAAGGTTCCCAAACTCTACGGTCAATCTTCAGCAAGACGCTAATTGTCTAATCTGATTCAGTTATCTATGTTAACCCTTTGACTGCCTCTATCAAATGGTTGATCATGTTTTTACTGTTTTAAATAATGACTGTTAAAGTAATTTCAAATCAAACAAACATGATCCTGTCACCACTGCACTTGATTTGGTTTTATTGTAAAAAAAACAAACAAGAAAGCATGTTAAATGAGAATCTAAAATATTTTATGGCATACTTCAAAAAATAATGATGATTTAGTGTTCAAAAATGCTTTATTTTGAATATTTTTTCAAATAAATTGCTCTTACACTATATTTTCAGATTTTCCATAGTATATGTATTCATTATGGTACTTTTACCATAATCGATACATAAATCATTAAGTAGAGGCTGATATTTTAGAAATTATGGCATGTGTTGAAACAAAATGCATTGCGTGTGTTAACTAGCGACATTAGGACTGCGGAAAGGGCTAAGCTAAACTGAAAGTTCTCCGGCCAAACCCAGAGATCGGTTTGTTAAACTGTTCTGGTTAACTCTAGGAGAGGTGTAAAATAAGCCTATTTTTTATTATTTAAAGTAGAACGCTCCTTTAAAGACATGCTCTCTGTAAGACTAAAAATATAGACACTCTTATTGTGGAGCAGGATATTCTGTTAACATGTAAACTAACAAGAATGTGACAAGACACTATCTATTGCTACAATGGAGTACATCCCCTGTCGTTGCAAAGATAATTGACTTTTGGTGTAAAAATTGTCAATAGAGGAAGCTTTTTCACATTCCTAGCGTGGGAATATCCCTTTCTACTCTCACATTTCAGTGAACCTGACAGGTCTTGGGAGCGTGAAACGATGACAGAAGAGCGGTTGAGAAAACAGAATCGCTCTGTGACACCATATTCAAATGACATGTAAAGCAACTTAACACTAACCCTACTGTTAGTGAACAAACCGGACAAACTAGAGTGGCCTGTTATCCTGATTAACGAGTTAAAGAGGATGTTAGTTTTCTTCTGGAAAAAAATCACCTGCTGTCAATATTTGTTAATACTTCTAAACCAACATAATGGCATTTGGTACAACATACGAATAACCCCATAGAAAGCGCTGTTTATTAGAAGGTGTTAGACAGCTCTGTGCACTACTTGATTCTGATTGGTCAATCATGATATTCTAAGGTAAGTTATTCTCAAATAAAAACCAATGAATCTAAAAACACAGGCTTATCCAGGTACTTAACCGTTACCGTGAATATATACTGTACCTACATATTCTTTGGACTCATTGGCACCATTTTGTGACTGATAATAATGCAGAATAGACTGTATCAAAACATTCTCCTTTATGCAATCTTTGTTTGATTAAGGAGTTATTAAATTATTACAGCTCAGGTCAATGATTTGTGTCTAAATGCTTGCTCAAGTAGCCTTGTAATCACATCTAGCCAGTTGAAAAGCCTCTTGGGATTTATTCTGAGAGACCAACCAGCTGTACAGTACAGTAGCCCTTACAAAAAACCTGAACTGGCTTTGTTTACACCTGGTATTCAATCACCTGTGTGCTGTCATTTTGTCTTCCAGTATCCGGGTGTCTGCATTTTTATTTCAATTACTTACTAATTTCTAATCCAAACTCAATGCTAGGATCTCAATCATTATTTAAAAAAAATCGATTTTGGCATATTGCCATTATCAATCTTGATACTTTCTGTGACATCTTCAGAATGAGAAAATAAACTAGATTTGTTTCTGAATTCCAAGAATGAAGAGGACAGACCCGGAAGACAGCAACAACACAGAACACATCCTGTGGGAAAAGAGATCCTGCAAGCTCCGTGTTAGTCAAATGACCCGTTTCAACAGAAATCGGTTTCAACATTCATAAAATGATTTATTGCTTTTTTCTTTTGTGCTTTTGTGGGATACTCGACACAATACTAATAAAGCACATTTTTAAATGAATTTCAGAAAATAAAACTTTTCATGCCCTTATTAAAATATGTTTTTTTTTTCACATGAAACTGTGAAATAACATATCGTCACCTTAGAATTAAAAGGTTCTATCTGACAATTTTTTGGTCAAAATTGAGTTATTGACATATTCTTATTATTTGAGAAACTTATTTACATTATGGGATGCTTTTTTATAAGTTGTTTACATTTTAAGACTTTTTAATTAAAAAAACAAATGTTACACACGTCCTGTTTGCTATGGAATGCAAAAAGTTTGAAGCTCAATATCTCAAAATTATTCAGAACGCAGATAGAAACTTATAATTCCAAGGTGATGAAATATTGGAATTAACAAGTTGTACATTATAGTGAATAGCGAAGTGTTGTGATGACATTAGCTATGTTTCCATCCAAAAATGCGAATGAACCTTATGCGCAAAGCTGGATTATCGCATAAAAGACGTGCGAATAAAGCAGCGTTTCCATCCAATGAGTCAAAGCGGACAAAATCGTCACTTCCTGATTAACTGTACATATCTGACTTAACTGTAAATACCAACAGTAAAAACGTTATGTGCTGCAGTAGGAGAAGCTGTGTCAATCTTTTATTCAGCACAGACACTTTTGATTCTGGAGATCATTAATAAGGTTAGGTTAGGTTAGGTTACTTTATTTATACCCGAAGGTAGATTTGGTTTGCAGTCCAGAGTCCTCATCTCGTAACAGTGCTATACAAAAAGCTCACATAATAACAACCACAAAAGAGCATAAAAACATAAAAACAAACATGTCAACAAAGAAAAATAGACAAAACACTTCATGTGTCCACTTCAAATGTGGACCACTTAACTATTTGATTTAGAGAGTTTTTATTCTTGACAGACAGATTCCCAAACCATGAAACCAGCGCAAAAGATAAAACGGATTCAAGAAAGGCATGGTAAAATAGGATCATCATGTGTTTATCAATGTGGAAATTATTCAACTTTCTCAAACAAAATAGTCGCTGGTGCCCCTTTTTGCACACTGCTGCACAATTCTCATCAAAGGAAAGTTTAGAGTCAATAATTGTGCCAAGGTATTTGTATGATTGCACACTTTCCACAATCTGATTTTTAAGTGTTCACCTGTGTGTGAGCAGCCTTCCTGAAATCAATAATCATATCTTTAGTCTTTAATACATTTAACTGAAGATATGACTCCTCACACCAACTGACAAAATCAGTTAGTACTGGACCATGACCTGTTTCATTATCATAAAGTTGACTGACAATGACAGTGTCATCTGCATACTTAATAATGGTTCTATTTTCCCACCTGCTCTGGCACATGTTTGTGTAAAGAATAAATAACAGGGGTGAAAGAACACATCCTTGTGGGGACCCAGTTGAGGAGCAAACTTTCTCAGATAAGCATCTATTTACTCTTACACTTTGTGTTCGATTAGTTAAAAAGTTAAGAATCCAGCCCACCAGGTTATTACTAAGATCAAACTGTTCCAGCAGTCGACTAATTAAAATGTGGGGTTGGATTGTGTTAAAAGCAGAAGAAAAGTCAACAAACAAAAGTCTGGCATGGGAACCATTTTTTTCCAAGTGTTTGAAAAGTAGGTTAAACAAAGTAACTGTGGCATCCTCTACTCCCCTACGAGGCCTATAGGCAAACTGCATGGGATCAAGTGTATACTCGGTTCTTCTCAGTATTTCAGACCTCACAAACTTTTCAAAAATTTTCATGACAATTGATGTTAGGGCTATGGGTCTGAATTCATTAAAAGTTTCAGGGGAGTTGGATTTAGGAACAGGGACCACCACGGCATCCTTCCAAACCTTAGGTACCCGTTGTTCTAGTAATGATCTATTAAAAATGTATTCAAAAATT
This sequence comes from Danio albolineatus, assembly GCA_903798035.1. Lineage (NCBI taxonomy): Eukaryota > Metazoa > Chordata > Actinopteri > Cypriniformes > Danionidae > Danio > Danio albolineatus. The sequence goes on from CAIGQQ010032409.1 coordinate 15,109, forward strand.
GGACTTAATTCTCTTGCACAGATTTTAAGTGTGTGACCACAGATATTGTCTGGTCCACTGCTCTTATTCACTCTTACTGAGAGAAAGGCCTTTTGCACATCTGTTTGTTGTATGGTAAAATGCTGTCCATCTGTAAGTTTACTATTTAATTCTTCAGTTTCCCTAGTAAAATCTAAATTATTTAAACGATTATAAAATTCGTTAAGAGCATTGGCTAACTCAAAATCAGTGCTATAGCCTACTAAATTAATTGAATTGCTACTCTAATAATACAATAACACAACTACTTAAACGGCAAGGCGTTTTAAAATGACCAAAACAAAATTTCAGATGTTTTACGATGTGCTAAGCCTGCTGGTTTGTCAGTTTATATCCAAAATGCGAATAAAAATAGGTGGATGGAAACATAGCTATTGATGTTGATGTTGCACAAGAACACAAGACCACATATTGAAAAACAACCTAGATTTGATGCAGAAAATTTGAAAAATGTACCATATGCAAAGGGCCTAGGAATATAATCTGACACAACTTTCACACGGAAGTCCAAAATCCAAACCAACTTTCTTTTTTTGGTCACAGCAGTAAATTTGCATAATTACTACAAATGAGTAAAATGTGTGTGGTGAATCATTATGCAAAACTAACAGCACAAACTCCTCTTGGAATGAGTAGAATGCTCTTCTGAAAATTGTGTAAAGCAATGCTAAAAGGTAACCTTTACGTGCAAAACCATTAGCTAAATTTTCTTGTCAAATGTGAACAGAATCCTGATTTTAGATTTTTTAAAATCTATCTTTATTTAACATCCAACAAAAATAGTGTCAGGTGTAAGATTACAACACTTAAGCCTAGTAAAGAACTATTCATCTTATAGACAGTTTTGTTTCGTATATGCAACGTCCAGAAAAAAAAGAAAAAAAAAGAAGAAAAAAAAAGAAAGAAAAAAATTATATATATATATATATATATATATATATATATATATATATATAAAATTCAATATGTTTTGAATTTTGAATTCAATATGTTTTGACATTTTATTTTTTATAGGCGAAGCTCATTCAAAATTTATTTTCACTTTGCTTGTTCCTGAGCTGCTGAACTTTCTTTCTTCTGTTGAACACAAAAGAAGATAACTTGAATAAAGTTGGAAACATGCAATCAATGACTTCCATAGTAGTTTTCCTTTTATGGAACTCAGTGTTTACCAGTTTTCAGCTTTCTTCAAATGATCTTCCTTTGTGTACAACAGTATAAAGCAACATATACTGTACATGTTTGTAAACAGAGAAACTAGAATGTACATTTAAATTTTTAGGTCAACTATCCCTTTAAAAGTGTTTCAAGTTGTTACAGTTGAAGATTTATATCGTTTTTATTTGTGCAGCAATGAATTCAAAATTATGATTTCTACATATGGCAGTTCATCCCGCTGTGGCAACCTCTGAAATAGAGACTAACCTGAAGGAAAATGATTGAATGAATGATTTCTACATAATTATGAGTGTACTCACACTATGCTATGCGAACCATGCCAAGGCCCGTTTCCTGGATCGTTTGAGAAGTGTGAGTGCTCTGAATCGGGCTCAGGCACGGTTCAGTTGGCCGGCCCTGATCCGGTTGGAAGAGGTGTGCCAGAGCACAGTTCACCTGGGCTTTGGCACGGTAAACTTGTAGTGTGAGTGCAAAGAGTGCCTGAGCCCGAAACTGAAGAGGAGACGTGACTTTTAAGGGACTGTTTCATGTGAATTTATTAATCATTCTTACTGTTCAATAAACGCAAACTGTCATTTGATCTGTTCGGCAAAATATTTGACTGCGTGTTACTGCATATCAAACAAGCATGGGGACAAGCATGCTTCGGCCCTGTTCAAGGCAACATAGTGTGAGTATGCCCTATGATTTAACAATGTTTTTTAACTCAAAATAAAAGTAAAAAAAAATAATTATGTGGACATTGTTGATGTAAATGTGCATTATTTAAATATAACTATAATAGAGTAATATAGTCTATATTAGTATAAGGCTTTGAATGGTTAACATGAGTATCTGAATGATAGTGAATTTAAGCAAATTTGAATCCATTGTAAACTCAATAAGAATCAAACTCAATGCCCAAATTAGTTAAAATACACAACCCTACTTTCAAAACCAGTTAATGTTAGTCATAAGAGAAAATTCACTTGATCAACTTGGATGCCATTGCTTAATCTGATAGGAGACAACTTTCATTGTTTCGAGAAGTTCATGATTACACAAATCCACGTTAAAATGATCAACCGTGAAAATTCACTAAACAACAGCAGATGTGGCCGGGGGGATAAAAAGCAAGCAGACAGACTTACAGATTTGTGAAGGACAAAAGATGAATCTTTAAACGTGTAGCCTAAGAGCAAGCACATGCAAAGCAGACTTTTGAAACCTATTAGCATTTATCTCAGAAAAACAGTTGGCACTTGTGGCTGCAGATTTGCTAAACCCCGATAAGGAGCCCAGAAGGCGGGAGCAGAAGAAAAGAAGCACCACGTCTAATTGAGTGTAGCTTTGAGTCTGTTCGTATCCCTCAGCGCTTTCCTGAGCTGCATAAAAACTGATACTTGACGTCTGAAGTAAAAGCAGAGGCGGAGGTCCACCGAGGCCAGAGGAAACATGGATCTCTCTTTAAAATAGTCTCCAGCTGCCCGAGGCCCAGCAGTGTGGCCCTTCCTCCTCTTTCAGGGGAGATGTTGTTTTGTCATTGAGAAGGATGTAAGAAGAATCGAGAGTCATGGCCTACAGAAGGTAAAATGAGGCAGGACACAGGTAATACAGCTCTTTTGATCCGTGCCTTTCCATCTGACCATTTGTTCTGCTCAAATCTATTGTCCCCCCTTGATTCAATCTGCTGCCTCTATGAGTCACAGCACTCATGCCCACACACTGAGACAGAGAGAGAGAGACAGAGAGAGAGAGCAAGGGCGGATTATATTCAAGCAAAGATGTGTAGTATTGTAATATCCTTGGTCATTGAATGTTCATGTTTACACGATGAGTCATGCAGATCTGACTCTAGGTTTACCCTGCCTGGATTTGGCTCCCCAAAATAACGCACTTAAAATTCAGGCTGGTTAGAGAATGAAGGTCACAGGTCATTTTTGAGCATGCTTATAATGCTTTGGTGAGTTACAACTGAAAGATCAACATGCAATAAAAGTAGGGATGGTTCATTTAACACTAGAACAACCGAGGTGGTTATTTTGGTAACTTTGTCAAAATAAAAGCCATACGACTATAGTACCCTGACTTTTCCTAAATGTGTTTATATTTCATTCAAACATTGCTCTTTTATTAAAATTGCAAAACACAAAAGAGTATTTCTATTTTGAATGGCTATAACGGTCGAACTGACCGCATGCGTTTAAGTGTTCACTATGTTTTCCAGTGACTTTGAATATACATGCCTGGTGCCTCTGTTGCCTAGCAACTTTCTGTTAATAAAAACACACTTACTAAAAAACATGATTTTATATGTCTTTCAAAAACAACATTTTTACTGTGGTGAAAACACTTTGGTCTCTTGCTTGCCGGACAAAGCAAGGTATAAATCTTCAGGACAGATCCAGTAACTCATTTGTAGACAAAAATAATTTCTAAGGAAATGACTTCATAAGATTTGACAACATTCATTCATTTATTCATTCATTCATTCATTCATTCTGCTTCGGCTTAGTCCCTTTTATTTATTTTATTTCACACTTAGCTGATGATTGATTATAAAGCTTGTTTGGCATGCTGTCCCGGGAGAGAGCCCTGAGCTCATAAGATCCTCGAGCCCGGGGCTCCCTCCCGTTCGCAAGGCGAGAGGAGAGTTTGAGCTCAGGTAGATCTCGAGAACTCCCCTGCGAGTAGCTAATGAACGGATAGTGATTGCTATGAAAAGATAACTACTTACTTGGAGCATGTCTATGGTGCCGATTTGGATTAGTCAATTAACTTAAGTTTCATGTTTTTGGACGGTGGGAGGAAACCGGAGAACCCGGTGGAAACCCATGCGAGCATGGGGAGAACGTGTAAACTCCGCACAGAAACGTCAGCTGGCTTGGTAAAGACCAGAACCAGTGACATTCTTGCTGTGAGGCAACAGTGCTAACCACTGGGCCACCGTGCCACCCATCTAGGAAAGCAGAAGGAGTAGGGGTGGAAGGGGGGATTCTTCAAAATGAAGATGCTGTGATATGGAACTGAGGGTATTTATAGTAGCTTTGGAATCGTCTGATTGGTGAATCATCAATTAAATAATTAACATTACCACACATACAATTAACATTAACACACATACACTATGACCAATTTAGCTTATTCAATTCACCTAAAGCGCATGTGTTTGAACTGTGGGGTAATCTGGAGCACCCAGAGGAAACCCATGCCTAAACAGGGAGAACATGCAAACTCAACACAGAAATGCCAACTGGCCAAGCAGGGGCTCGAACCAGCGACCTTCTAGCTGTGAGGCGATAGTGCTAACCACTGAGCAACCGTGCTTCCATGACAACAGCCATTCAAAGCTTAATTCAAAAATCTCAATAGAAGCTTTGAATGTAAATATGACTGTCACGGTTCACGGATCTGTATGTTCCTTTCTGTGTGTCTGTGTGCGTATGCTTGTGGGTGTGTCTACCTGGTAGTGCGAGTGTGTTTGTTTGGGTATAGTGGCCTGGCTGTCTGGTGCTTACCTCATCAGCTGGGCGATCACGTGGAGGGAATCGCTCAGCTGGCTCGTTAGCATCAGCAGCTGTGGCTTGTCATCTCGGCTACTTATAGCCAGTGTCTTTGTCATTCCTTTGTCGTTTCGTTGTTTCCTACGTGTGTTTGTGTACCCAGGCTCCGTTTGTGTACATGCTGGTGGTGAGTCGATGTAACCTGCATTCCTCGGATGTTATCTCAGTGGCTGTTGTCTGCTTCCTGAACTGCCTTCTTGTGTTCATCTATGAACTTCGTCTGTGACTGTTACTGCCTGCTCTGCTATCTGAACTTTCCAGCAGTTGTTAACTGCATCACCCTTGAGAAGTACCACTGGCTTATTGCATCGTCTCCTGAGAAGTATCACTGGCTTTATCCATCGCCTCATTCAAGAACTCTGATTTATTGAGCCTGTTGGATTGCATTCTAACATTAAATTCCTTTTACTTTACTCTTGCATTTGGGTCTTCTCTTGTGTATCATAACAATGACGTGACAAATACGGTTCAGTACATCCTTTATAATGACTGCTATGGCCATTCTAGTAGTTATAGAGATGGTAGTTCCAGTGCTAAATGTAAGACTTTTCAGTGCACCAGTTAGTGCCCCAGTGTCAACAGGTTTAGTCACCCCTATGTCACCCTAAATCTGCAATAGTGAATTAATGGAACAGTGAAAACTTACAAAAACTGTTTGAGCTAAGCAAGACTGAACAAGTGGTTAGTTGTGTGTTTTAATGCACCACTCTTCTGTATTAGCACATTAACTGCACGGAAAAAGAAATAACTACAAAATAATTTTAAACCTTGAATTTCAAAAACTTTATCTAGAAAATAAATACTAATAAATCTGTATCTGACCACATTATTTACTCTAATAAACATGATATACAAGCCAAGCCTAATTAAAGACACTTAAGGCTATGTTCACACTGTGAGGCTTAGTGCTCAAAACTGATTTTTTTTCTCAGATCTGAGATTTTTGCATAGCTGTTCACACTGCTGTTATAAATGTGGCCAATGTCAGATTTGCAATGTGAACAGATCATGGTCCTAAACTGACCCGCGTGCGCAAAAGTGCAGTTACGGACAGCACAGAACCTCTGATTATCCACACAATGTGTATACTGAAGCACGTTATCATGCTCAATGTAATTACTGCCCCTTTCACAGACAACCGTGGTGTATTCCATGAACTGTAAAGGGTTGTTCTGCTACTGCAAATGTGTATTTGAAACCTAAAATAAGTGATCGAAAACACTGATCATTTGTGATTTTTGACAACCGCGGTGCTCGTCTATCTGACCACCGGTGGAGTGAACTTATCAAGGGTAATGAGCAGCCGCAGACTAAACTGTGAAGGCAGAGTTGGTTTATCTCTGTTTGCAGAGTTATTTCATTTTACGTCCTTCTAAACAACAGGCATGTGCAGAAAGGGGGTTTGGATGCTCGAGCACCTCCTCTTTATTCTCTCAGAGAGCAAGTTCGTCCTTAAAATGAAAGTGCCGCCTCCTTTGAGCACGGATCCCCTATCTGCAACACGCCCCGACACAGCTTTGCGTTCAACCCATGCCCCAATCGTTAACCAGATTGGTTCACAAGCTCCAGTTTTGCCTTCAAAATCTTTTTTTTTAAATGAACAACCAAGTTTCTGTGGTAAAATAATCGTCCTGTGTGCCATTCTACTGCTGCTGAGGAGTAGATGACGTCTGCAGTACAGAATGATGACGCATGTCGCTCAAAGATTATGTAAAAGTCACATGAAATCAGGCATAACCGTTCACACTGCGGTCGCATTGCAAAATATCAGATCTGTGTCTGATTTAAGACTACATATGAAAGTGGCACAAATCTGAAATGAAAAGATTAGATTCCATGCGGTTTCTGATCAGATTCGGGCCACATTTGCTTGCAATGTGAACGTAGCCTTACAGAATACGTGGACATGGCAACACTGTGAGCACACATAAACCACGATGCATGTATTGACAGACTTGATGTTTTAATATTAAATTGGTCAAAATGGCTAATACATACAGGTAAGATGTAAAACAGCCTATTACCAACCATCCAGTTTCATTGTGTTAGGGTAAACAAACTGAAAAACGTAATGAATTTACAATACTCGACTATTTAAATCTGTCTGTCATTTCTGAAGCATTTATAGTATACAGTAGCATGTACTTCGTTTAAACTATCCCATTGTTGGCTTATACTAGACATGTGCTAATTAAAACTTAGTGATTTTAAGATTAGATATGAAGCACTCATGATTATGGAATTGTTGAAGAATAAACAGCCATTAAGGAACAGATTTTAAAAATAAGAATAATAAGAATACTGTATCGGCTGTTTCCATAATTCTGTTCCCAACTAAATTGTCCAATGGTTATACAATATTAGGCAAGTTTCTAGGATTTTTCATGCGATTAAAAGAAATTGATTTTCAGAAATGTGTGAGAGTCCCCAATGCTACAGGGAGCTCTGCTTCAAATATGGATAATTTTAGAAATAAAACTAAATACAGACTTTAAGACCACCTGATCCAGCCTTGCTTATGCCTCCTGTTCCCCATCATGAAAAAGCACACTACAACAAATCTAATCAAGTAAGATCTGAATAAATTCTATCACAAACGCACTGAATAGCATCTGCATACATTTCAACGAAATTCCAAAAACACACCTACAATATATGCAGTTACCAGTTAAAAAACTACAAGCAGTGAAACTACTTTAATTCTTAAATTATGAACTTGAACGATTCCTTGTTTTGAGATAAAATGAGTGCACTAGGTAGCACTGTCAATCTTGTCCATTTGAGTGAGGTTTAGGGCATGACAGTAATGAATGCCTGCTATCGGGAGCTACCAGGGCCTGGAAAGGTGCAGCAGTGTCAATGCTATTGTGCCCGTCACCCATACTGATAACACTCATATCCCAATTGGAGTCGGGCCAGTAGAAATGGAAGTTTTTCACTGGTGCCATGACTGTACTGGATTAAGGATTATTGGGGTGAGTGTAATGGATGCCAGATTGCTGGAGCTATGGAAGTTAACATAATTTCCCTGGCCTAAATAAGGTGCATTCATGTGCTTGTTAGATTGCTGGCCTCCCATGATGAAAAGTCCAATTTGAATCAACCTCAAAGTGGGTTGAATTTAACAGAGACCAGCTTTTTGAAGCAGTATGATTGAACCTCAGTCATCTGGCCTTAAAAGGTGCATCAATGTCATGGTTAATTTTCCCACCTCCCAAGTTAAAAAGCCCAATTTCATGCTTACAGTAGCGCTGAAGGGGTTTACATTGGTGCTGTGACCTGGGATCTGGTGTATAAATGTAACAGAGGTCAAATAATTGCAAGATGAAACCATGATTTCAATCCCACAACTAAATGGGAGTGAGGTTTAGGGGGTTGAGAGAAACAGAGACCATCAAGTTGGTGAAGTTTGAGTGAACCACAATCTCCAGGTCTCAAGGGTGCATTAAGCCCAACTAATCCACTGAACATAACCCGTGACTTTGTAAACATTTATACATCTGTGCTCTGTCTGTGTAGCTGTTGAATAACACTTCTGAAACACTGTAGGCATTGGGGTTTCTATGTTCAATTGTCTTGCATTTCTTCGCTGATGTTTTGAGTTTACACTGGAAATGTGTGGGATGCTACTGAAGCAGACACTTCTTGGGGAACGCTCAATGTTCATCAAACTTTTAACATAAAATGAACAAAACAAAAGCATCTAATCTAAGCTCACGCAGCTCTCGGCCCCACCCACACTTGTCACAGTTATACCAAGCTGGCCAATCACAGGTATCGCACTCTGCATCATCATAACATGTAGCTACATTTTTTGAGAGGTGAGCGTCAAAGCACAATGAAGGGCATTCGACAAAGGGTACACTGGACCTGTCATGTGCACTCAAGGTAGATGTACAAATTGGCCTTTAGTATTCTTGTCAGTGCACCATCTTGGTCAAATTTTAGTAATGGTGGAAACCCTAAATTCAAATCTGGCTTTGAGGAGAAAAATAGGACAGAAGGGGTAACATTGATGTCATGACCTGGAGAGACCCAGGTTTAAAGGAGTGACTATAACGGAGGCTAGTTGGAGCTTTGGAGTTTTCAAACAAGTAAATCCTCATTTCACTTCAATAAAATGAGCGCAGGCTGAAAATTCACAGCAAATCTACTGCTAGGTCATTAACTACATGGTGCAGGGGATTGGCTGCTGTCAAATTAGCTTGTTCCTCAACAATTTACAACCCAGGCTCATTCTGATTACGTACCCCATATTCATTTCTAGACAGCGGCAAATACGTTTTCACGAATCCATCAGAGGCCACTGTGTATGCTTTTTCAGACCTCAAATTTCTCTTGCTAGTGCCATTCATGCCTGCTGTCCTGGAGTAAATCCACCACTGTCCACTATCCACCACTGACTATCCGCTGTCAACTGACTTTCCGAGTGACTGACTGACCGATCGACTGACCCACCCTCCTCCTTCCTTAAACCCAACCAATAGTGTTTTCAAAAACACAGACTGACCCGCCCCCTCACTTCCCTAAACCCAACCGACAGTTTTAAAAAGCAATCTAGAAAAAGCAAAGCCCTCATCTGATTTTTACCACATTTTCAAATTTTACTACATCCTCACCCTGTTATTTACTTGTTTATTTTATTTTTTGCTTCTGTTTTTTTGTCTTACCTGCTTTCTGGAACCATTTTTCACAGAACCCGGTCATCACAGTCAACTCCTACCTGCGTCTCAAGTCTGCTGACGTACATGGCGAGCTAACTGGACAAATTGGTAACAGCGGGAAAAGCCATCCACATGGAGGTAAGCGGTCAGCTGGCAAGTGCAAAATAGAACCATGTCATACCGCCCCCTAGCATTCATTCTAAAGATGAAATGCAGCCATATGTACTTCTGGCTACATAACTCGCAATCTCTAGAAAAGTATATAGGGCTTTGTTTTCAGAATGAGCCAGTGTTGACAATTTAAATGCTAGTGTAAAGCAACACTGAGGCATGCACAGCACATTTTTCAGAAACCCTCCTCCACCCCAGCTCCACCTGTGTTTATATCTGCTATGGGGTTACATATCATGTTTGCAGAAGAATGTGTTATATTATCAGACATGGTTGGTACTTGCTCTGCCATAATAATCAAAGCAATAGTAGCAGCAGCATAGCAGATCTATACCACCAAGGCCAAACACATCAACATTGCCATATAAATATTTATTACCATACTAAATCTCTCAGAGATTTGGCATGACAGAAATGATGAAATAATTCAGTCATAAAAAAACTAATCAAGAGGTTTTAAACAAATCATTTGAATGATTGATTCAATCAATTTCTCATTTAGACGGTGACATGGTGCCAACTAACAGTCTTTTTAATACAAATCTAAACCAGTCAAGGTACCACTACAAAAAACACTAAACAAAATTAATTATTATTCTCAAAAAATAAATAAATAAATAAAACTAAATATGTCAATATCACAAACTCCTACTCATTGCACCTTTTGTGGATGTGTCATCTGAAAAAGTCACATATTTCCAATTATCATGCAGTAGTTTGGGGAATTCAGATCTCAAGTGCCATTTCCACTTCAAACCCCACTTACAGTGCATTAATAAACATACCAGGAAAATACCAAGGTGCTTTACAGCAACTAATGTTTTTTTCATGCTGTTATGGAGTACCCAACAACAAGCAACATTATTCTCAAATATTCACACTCTGGAATTTTCACCACCCACCATGACATCTGAAATTATTCAAGACATTTACAACAAGCTCTCCCCCTCCATTTCCCTGGGTCTCCGTGAAAGCCCTGTTCCATCCCCACAGCAAAAGCAATGCTTACAATAAAAGAGTAAACATGCCGTTCATATTTTCTCTTGAGCATTATATTTGTATTTAGGTGATTTAAGTAGGTGTCTCATCCATGTTCTTGCATGTGGCAGAAAGACAAATATATCGTATCAGGCCCTAAACCCAAACACCTGGTGCTGATCCACTCAAACACACACACACACACCTCGCACCATTGTTATTTTTAGACCTCTCTCATTCTGCAAAGACAGATGATGCTCATTTCATTATTCTGCACAACTCAATTCACATCGGTGTCAGTCTTTTGCAGGGCTGCAGAATCATTTAAATGTGATTTGAACCGCTGCTGGCCTTGACTCTTTTACGATGCCAGATTTACATTCTGCGATTTCACGCAAAGCTAAGAGAGATTATAATGGATCTCCCAATTAAAGAGCGAAGCAATCCTCAGCAGCTACAGTATAAGAGACCTTTGTAAATGGCTGGCATGAATTAATAATAAAGGCCTTGCACACATACACACACATAAACAGACAGGGCATGTTAGGAAGGCCTATGACACTGCTTGGGTCCCTTGTTGAATAGCGACATTTAAATGTCAGATGAGACGCTTAGACTACAGCGTGAGAAGTTTAGAGAACGAGTTGAGGGAAAAAGCGAAACATTTTTGTTTAGTTTATTTAGCACAAACCTTGAAAATTTGATAATAAAATAATGTTTTACATTTTAATCAATTTAAAGTGATATTTGAGTATCGTGATGCTGAATCTTCAGCATCTTTACTCCAGCAACAGGATTCTTCAGCAATCAACAGCTGTGATGTTTATTTAATCTTGATGATTTAAGCTGTGATGTTTATTTAATCTAGCCTAATAAAAAATAATATCCTTGTGGTAACTCTACCTTATTTCTGAATTCTTTGAAAGTTTAAAATAACAAATTTTGGTTTGATACAGAATCATCTTAATCCACTAATGAATCCTTAATGAATAATAGTACAGTTGAAGTCAGAATTATTAGCCCCCCTGTTTGCACACATTTCTAAACATAATAGTTTTAATAACTCATCTTTAATAACTGATTTATTTTATCTTTTCCATGACGACAGTACATAATATTTTCAAATGTGTTCAAAGACACTAGAGTTCAGCATTTTAAGGCTTAACTAGGTTAAAGTTAGAGTAATTATTAGGGAAAGTTATTGTATATATATATATATTAGGGCTGTCCAAAAATTAATCGTGATTAATCACATCCAAAATAAAAGTTTTTTTTGACATAATATGTGTGTGTGTTATATATATTTATTATGTATATGTGATAAACACATTGATAGAAGCCAAAACTATATGTAAAAAGTTACATCAAAGTAGTTACATCATATTCAAAATGTAAAATTTGTATCATACACATATATTTTTTATATGTATAAATATAAACCAACATTTTATCAAGTATATGCATGTGTGTATTTATTTATTCATAATAAAATATACACAGTACACACACAAATATTATGTTAAACTTTTATTTTGGATGTGATTAATCACAATTATATATATATATATGGCAACACAAATACATATATAATATATACAGGGAGTGCAGAATTATTAGGTTGTAGTTTTGAGGATTAATTTTATTAATTTAATAATTTTATTATTGAACAACAACCATGTTCTCAATGAAGCCAAAAAACTCATTAATATCAAAGCTGAATATTTTTGGAAGCAGTTTTTAGTTTGTTTTTAGTTTTAGCTATTTTAGGAGTCAGTGTGTGCAGGTGACTGTTATGTGCATAATTATTAGGCAACTGAAAAAAAAACTAATATATACCCATTTCAATTATTTATTTTCACCAGTGAAACCAATATAACATCTCAACATTCACAAATATACATTTCTGACATTCAAAAACAAACCAGTGACCAATATAGCCACCTTTCTTTGCAAGGACACTCAAAAGCCTGCCATCCATGGATTCTGTCAGTGTTTTGATCTGTTCACCATCAACATTGCGTGCAGCAGCAACCACAGCCTCCTAGACACTGTTCAGAGAGGTGTACTGTTTTCCCTCCTTGTAAATCTCACATTTGATGATGGACCACAGGTTCTCTATGGGGTTCAGATTAGGTGAACAAGGAGGCCAAATTATTAGTTTTTCTTTTTTTAGACCCTTTCTTGCCAGCCACACTGTGGAGTACTTGGATGCGTGTGATGGAGCATTGTCCTGCATGAAAATAATGTTTTTCTTGAAGGATGCAGACTTCTTCCTGTACCACTGCTAGAAGAAGGTGTCTTCCAGAAACTGGCAGTCCTCAACCCGAAATCATCTTTGATGATACCAGCCCAAACCAGTACTCTCTGGTACTTTCTGCCCTTTACCAATCCAGCCTTAGATTAAGAGTGCTGCATCCCTCTGCAAGATATCTCACTATTTTTGACTTTTCAGAGCCTGTCAAGTCCTTCTTTTGACCCATTTTGCCAAAGGAAAGGAAGTTGCCTAATAATTATGCACACCTGATATAGGGTGTTGATGTCATTACACCACACCCCTTCTCATTACAGAGATGCACATCACCTAATATGCTTCATTGGTAGTAGGCTTTCGAGCCTATACAGCTTGGAGTAAGACAATATGCATAAAGAGGAGGATGTGGTCAATATACTCATTTGCCTGATAATTCAGCACTATATATATATATAAATATTTAAAATACGAATAACTTTTCTAATGTTAAAATTGGTACTGAGTTAAACATGCATAAACATCAAATTTTTTTGTCATTTATGAATTTAAAATGTATAAATTGTATGAAAAATTAATAATATTCTTTGTTTAAAAGAAATGTAATAGCTCACTGAATAAAACAAAAAAATATATTTAAACATATAAATCTCGAATTGAGAATTTTAATATGCTCATCTTAAAATTTGTATTAAAGTTGTTTAGATATTAATACTGCAAAACAAGATTAAATAAGGCAGTGGACACAAAGGCAAAACATCTTCCTATTTGGTCATGTGACACATCACTGATGTTAACAGACACCCTCCAAACATCAAAACACTCGTCTAGTCCTACCTTGTGTTCAGTCCCAAGCAGCTCTGAAAACAGTTGCTAAGCATTTTTCACCCTTCAAGCCTGACAATATTTCTTGCAGTAATATTTAATGTCCTCTTGCATAAATAAAAATGTTCAAATTCATTGCTCGAACATTTACTCCTCACAGAGAATGAGACACGGACGCGTCAGAGGCTCTCACAAATCACATATGCACACATCTGGATCATCCCTCTGATCTTTGATCCTCTCAATCTTCTGACGGCGCTGGATAAATCACGGAGTCGCGTCAGAACGTAAATTACAAGGCAGGATCCAGCACGGATGAGTATAGGACTTTTTTTAGACCTCTTTTGGGGTCTCAGCATGGCCTCTCTGGGACCCGTGCTGAAACGTGATTGGTTCATGCCAAGGCATGAGAAGCAGATGGGCTCCCTGTGAAAATTCTGCTTTTTTTTTTTTTTTGTTAATGGCACAGATAATCACACCAAAGACACTGCTGTAATGTTTGTCACAGAGCCAACAGCTGTTCATGAAGAGCTGCATATATTATGAGATTTATTACATTGCATATATAGAAAAATAGTACAAATTGTACACTTAACAGATTAACTGATCATCATTAGGTTATACTGTTAATGATACCATTGAGTATATGATGATATGATACATTTTGTTTTGCTTTTTAGATTGCTCATTGATCAGTATATGGTACTGTATAACTATAGAGGCTTCAAAGGATAGTCAACCAAAAATTAAAATTCTGCAATCATTTATTCACCCTTTACTTGTTCCAGTTTGATTTTTGGTTTGTTTGTTTGTTTTATAAAAATATTTTGATGCATGTTGGAAACCTGTAATCATTTATTCCATAGTATTTGTTTTCAATAGTAACAGATTTACAGCATTCTTCAAAATATCTTCTTTTGTGTTAAACAGAAAAAACTATTGGTGTAAATGATGGCAGAATTTTATTTTGTGGATGAACTATCCCTTTAAATATAATGAAATAATTCATAATAACTAATTTCTACTAGAATTCTACTTTTAACAATTTTCTACGAGAACTAGAATGAGGATTGTATGAAATTTACTACATTTACTGATCAATGTCAAAAAAAACAAAAACGTTCTGAGAGTCCAAAAGCATTCACTGCTTGATGAAGCCTTTTAGAATAAGAATGACCCATTTATTTAGCTGCTGGGTCAATAAACACGATTTCAAACAAACCTGAAGCAGAAAAAAATTGTATAATGTTTTTGTTTTTATGAGGAAGTCATTGCAGTCAACCATTTGATGACTTTATTAATGAATCATTCATAAAGACGTGATTTGTTCCATTCTTCATTTCTAAATGAATCATCTATTTGGAAGGAATCATTTGAAATACGGATTCAGTGAATCACTCATTGAGACAGGGACTTGATGCTACATCCGGTATGATACTGAGATATAATATTAGACAAACATTTATAGATATACTAGATGCTAGATATAAAGATTTACTAGTGAGTTTAGATCTACCTCCTAAATAAAAAAGCCAATCTGTAACTGATAAAGTCATTTCACCATTGCTGCTCCCAACAGAAGCTCTGATTGACACAGAAAAGGAAACTGAATTGTGCTGACATCATTTCAGCCCTCCTGTTTTTCTAAAACAGCCAATAGCGTTTTGTTAATATTACAGCCTGGCCAGAGCGTTGAGCTTGGTAAAGCCATATCGGATGTCTAATAGTAATCCTAATAGTATTATGTTTAACCGTAATCTCCTTCAAATCACTTTTAAATATAGCATTCTGCGTAAGATTCAAATGGCACAAATATGGTTTTAAGTCTGCGTTACCATGTCTGCGGACTGGTGCAGAGTGCGTCTGAACTACATCAGTTCATCTGACACAAATGCAAAAGCCAATTATATAACTCTGATTCCCCTATAGTGCACTATGTGCCAATATAGGAACTAATAGATGTAATTGACTGATTTCAAATGAATCAATAGCTATTTATAGTAGAGGGGGTGGGATCATCAAAATTGGTCATGTACTGTATATTGAAATGAAAGAACATATTCATCACTAAAGCCAAAAATCAGTGTTGATTTCATGAGGACTCTTAAGAGTATCAGTTCAGGGTATCCCTAGATTCACTAATCCCAGTGTCATTGCACAATGTTTTTATTTATACTTTTACTGCTGAACACAATCAAACCAACCAAAATCACAATCTACAGATGAACTTGCACTTTCTACTACAGATTTTCCACAATGAAAGATTAAGAAGCACACAGTAGCTGAATGAATGGCCCTGATCACACAATCACTTCTGCTTAAACAGACAGACGATAAAACTATATGTGGAGCAGATTAAATCCCTGTTTTATGTCAAATTCATACGATTCATTAACTTTAATGACTTAATGTCTACCTTCCATTCTAAGCCCAATTAAAGAACAGAGCGTAATATATTTGAAATTGCATCTCAAAAGGAAAGCCAAAAGCTATTATTCAGTCTTTTATGTAGGTTTGCCACGAGATTCTGGAGCCTAACACTTGATAGTATCAATCTTGAATGTCTACAAATGTACCACTTAACAGGATAGATCGTTATGATATTGATTTTATGAAGTTACAAACATTACACTAACTAAACAATATAGTAATGACTCTATGAAGCATGTTGTGTTATTTTATTGTTAAATGAGATGAGCCTGTACACTCTAAGAAAAAAAGGTACACAATGGTACAAATAATGTTCCTTGAGTATGAGTATCCTTGAGAATGTACCTTATATGGTACTGAAAAGAGCTCTTATAATACTGTTCTGTGCCTTTTATGGTACAACTGAAATGAAGGTACACAATTGTTCTCATATAAAAGGTACAAAAGTGTTGAACAACTCCTTCTTTATTACAGTATATATGAAAATAAACATGACTGGAAAGGCAAAGTGATTTTCATGAATAATTTCCATATTAAAACAAGAGTCATCATTTAAAAGTATATGTTTAAAGATACTTATAAACATACATTTTTAGTCCTATAATTCAATAATACAAAATAACTGGTAAAACATAAAACACTAGGTATTATAAACTAAACATTTAAGGCATTTTAATAAATGTTTAGTAAGCATTTTTGACACTGTTAAGGTACAAAGTGTCTTGTCACTGTGGTGGTACCTTTGACAAAGTATACAATATTGTATCTGCAGGTTTTAAAAACAAAGGTACATTTTGGTTTCCCATGGTATAAATCATGACCTTAAAAGGTACACATTTGTTTCTTTTCTTAAGGTACAATTCTGTCCCATAAAAAGGTACTGCCCCAGTGACAAGGGTTTGTACCCTCATTGGCACAACATTGTATCATTTTTTCTGAGAGTGTATGAGTTAATGCAATACTGAATATTTCGGATTTTTTTAAATTCATTGACTTGACCTGTATGGATACATAATTTTTTTCACAAAAAATACTGTACACAAATATTTTATCAAGCCATGTAAAACGGTTCATTTATGATCTTTAAAGATTGTAAAGCCCAAAAATTACATTTCTGTCATGATTTATGCATCCTTAACTTGTTTCAAATCTTTATAGATTCCTTTCTTCTGTTAAACACAAAAGAATATATTTTGAAAAATGTTTAAAACCTGTAAATATTGACTTCTTTAGTATTTGTTTTTCCTATAGTTAACGGTTGCAGATTTTTTGCTTTATTCAAAATATCTTCTTTAGTAAGTTCATAAAGGTTTGGAAACACTTGGAAAGTAAATAGTGAAGGAAAAAGTTTCATCTTGAGGTGAACATCCATTTAAAGGGACTATATGTAGGATTCATGAACTCCTGTTATCAGCAACACTGATGGCTATTAAATGAACTGCCGAAAGCAATTTATTGGTCATATAACGTCTCAGTGACAGAACACGATTCAAGAACTCTGATTAAATCACAGTAAAGTTCTGTTTAGTTCTTTGATTTGAAGTACACAAATATTAGAAATACCACTGCAGTAATATACTTACGGTTAACAATATAGTTCATCCAAAAAATCTAAATTACCTCATCATTTATTCTCTTTCATGTGGTTTTAAACCTTAGCTCCTTTCTTCTGTTGAACACAAAACAAGACAATTTTGAAGAATGCTGGTTGTTAGCACCCATCGACTTGCATAGCAGGGGGGAAAATGTGTATGGAAGTCAATGGGTACCAGCAACAAGCATTTTTCAAAACAAAATCTTTTGTGTTCAACAGTAGAAAGAAACTCAAGTGAACAAGTGAAGGGTGAGTAAATGATGATCCAATTTTCATTTTTGAGTAATATATCCCTCTAACAAAGGTATTGGGTTTGATCAGGGATGTAGAATAATGTGATATTTTATAAGTGCTAATAAATAAATATCTTAATAATAGGCAGGTAATAAATCAGTAGTAAATTGTGTGAATTGTTATTTAAATTAAAGTGTTAATAAAGTGTTTCATTAATAAAATGTTTAGTGTTACTTTTATTATAAAATGGCTGGGTCCCACTAAAGTGCATATATACTGTATATAGATTGCATCAAAAACGTACAATGTACTTATAGTGTTCACTTTTGCAACACTTATGGTGCTTCTGAGGTGGGTTAGGGACAGGTTTTGTGGTACAGTAAGCTATAAGAGATGAAATATAAGTACTATGTAAAAACATGTATGTACATATTAGGTGCACAAAGGTGTACCAAATGATTGATTTAAACATAGTAATCAAGGCCACTAATATAAAGCGGAACCCACTGCGCTTAAAATTGAATAAGCATTTGTCTGTACAGTATGTGTCATAGAGTGGAAGCTCTCAGGAGTGCATGCAAACGTCATATACTTTAGATCTTTCCGACAAAAACATCCCGCTTCCTTCACATAAAATATGCTTACAGGCTTTCATAGACAACCTAGGAAGTTGGGGAAGGTCTCGTGTTTTTCCCCATTAAAAGCTGCTTATACATTAGCACAGTGGTTCCCAAAGTGGGGGTCGCGAAACAATAGGTAGACCGATTTCCAAAAATCTAATTAATTTCATTAAACTATTAAAATGACCCCATTTTGTTCATAACCTACTGAAGAACAAAATAGTGGCTAATTGTAGCATTGTTAACATGTTAATAGTAAACATTAAAAAAACAGCATGCGAATAAAATGCCATCAGCCTTTCAATTTTTATTTATTTATTTTATTTTATTTTATTTTTTTGTAACCCCTGGGATGATTACATTATATTAAAGACACTGCAATAGTGTCAGAAGCAGCCCATTGATTTTATGGCATCAGATTAAACTTTCTGACACCTTTACAGCACTCACATACATTAAAAATAAATCCAGGCCACGACTGTACAGAGAAGCATTGTCCAAAATTAAACGATGAATGGACTAGAGCCTTTTGGTATGTTTATGCTGTTGTGTACAAAGGTATATATATTTATTACCACCTCAGAGAATACTGGTGGTGGCAAGACACTGGCTTTGTTATTTTGAGGTTTGCAGGCTGAAAAGTTTGGGAACCCCTGCATCAGCAAATAAAAAAAGGTAACACTTTATTTTTTATGGTCCCTATTGTACATTTTGTTGACTAAAAGTTGCATTGTAACTACTTGACAATTACTTCTTATTTGAGTATTAGTAGACTGTCTACTTAATAACTGCTGATACTGCTCCTTCAACAGACATTTAACTGACTATAAGAAACTCTGTAGTACATGTCAACTTACATTACACTAACCCTAACCCCAACCTAACAGTCTACGTATAATCTATTGAGAATTAGTTGACATGTAGATAGGCATGGGACGATAACCGTTTTCAAGGTATGGAATAGTCAAGGTTTTTATACCGCCAAAATTTTCTGCTATATCGTTCCTAAGATTTTTTATTTACATTTTTTTGTTTGTTTTTTAGGTGTAAATTGTAAAGAAATCTGTGTTTTCGAAACAAATCAAGACCGCAGAAGTCAATGATTCACTTGAATTATTTAGCCTGACATGTTTACTGCCCCAAAATACTTTAAATGTTTCTCAAAATAAAATATATTGTGTTCAAAGGGGGAAAAGGTTTTGTTTTTTAGCCAGACATTTAAAAATAATATATTTTAGAGCAGTAAGCACAATAACGTCATACCGTGAAACCGTGATATTTTTATCCAAAGTTATCATACCGTCAGAATCTTACACCGGCCCATGCAAACATGTAGATGCAATGTAACTTAAATTCAACAAAATGCGTTAGAGGGACCATCAAAATAAAGTGATACCTAAAAAAAATATTCATAAATGAAAATTCCTACACACTGTAAAAAATGCTGGGATCCACACACTTGATATGTGTTGAGACAACATAAAGGAATGAAGTTACCGTATTAGTTTTTTACAAATTTAAGTAGACAAAAAACAATCAAGTTGTTCACAAAAAACTCAAAAATTGTGTTTTTCAGCTTATTTTAAATAAGTAGTTTAAACAAACAGCAAACCTCCTTTTTGGAGCACAGGTAGCCCATCTGTAGTCCTGGAAATGAGTGCAGGAACTGTTACTCAACAATAAAAGACTAGTTCCCCCAAAACTGAAAATCAGTAATTGTTTACTCATCCTTTACTTGTTCCAAACCTGTCTGACTTTCTTTCTTCTGTTGAACACAAATGAGGATATTCTGAAGAAGTCTGGAAACCTGCAACCACTGATTTCCAAGGTATTTTTTTTTTGTGTGTTTAACAGAAAAAAAAACACTTATAGAATAAATAAGTAGGACTAAATTATTATAGGAGAAATAATTAATTACATTAATATAATGAATAAATAATTATTATTATAGGCGCCATGGTGGCGTAGTGAGTAGCACGTTCGCCTCACAGCAAGAAGGTCACTGGTTCCAGCCTCGGCTGGGTCTGTTGGCATTTCTGTGTGGAATTTGCATGTTCTCCCCGTGGCTGCGTGGGTTTCCTCTGGGTGCTCCGGTTTCCCCCACAGTCCAAAGACATGTGGTATAGGTGAATTGGGTTGGCTAAAATTTTCCGTAGTGTATGAGTGTGAAAAAGTGTGTATGGATGTTTTCCAGAGATAGGATGTATGCGTTGCGTGAAACAAAAGCTGTATAAGTTGGCGGTTCATTCCGCTGTGGTGACCCCGGATTAATAAAGGGACTAAGCCGAAAAGAAAAGGAATGAATTAATAATTATTATAATAAATAATTATAGAAGAATAAATAAGTAAATTTTAATTTCTCTTTTACTGAGCAAAAATGACAAAACAGACCACTCTTTGTAGTTAAACAATTGCAAGAGAAGCCAGTTTAATTGGAGTCAGCTTCATGAAAAGAAATTGTTTTTAAATAAAGTCATGCACTGATGTTCCCAGACTACACAAAAGGGAAACTGAAAGGCAAGCACATGCGCAGATAGTAGTTAGTAAGACAACAACTCACAATAATGGCTTTGCTGTAATTATCTGCAATTATAATGCAGCAGAAAACATAAATCAGAGTACATAATACAGCAACCCCTGCTGTGCCTCTGAAAATACACTGAAATATAAATAAGTAGAATTCCAGTGAATCATGAGTAATGCATCAGAGCCAAAAGCCTGCAAAGAGTGAATAATGAAAGAACAATCCCCAAGTATTAAGAAAGAGTTATACAGAAAGTAAACACACTCGGAAGAAAAGTATTTGGCTTTGAGATCGGAATGTCACCGCTGGTATTCAAAGAAACACAAAACCTTCAGTGTCAAAGGGAAATTGAGAGGCATGCTATCTGACCAAGAAAACACTACAAAATTGCCCTATAGTAAACTATTTATGACAGGCTTTCATGCATTTCCTCAGAACTTGCTCAACATGCCAGTTTAACAGGACCTGTTGGATTTCCACGATGTCTTGACATAAGTAAAGCACTTCATTCATTCTCATCGAAGCATAATCTCAGCCACAGACGCACGTGGTTTAGATTTAATCTAGTATTATCCAACGAAAACCTGCCAAACTGTTTCAGCATCAACTGTCAGGCAGATCCACCCTGAAATGACCCCTCACTAGGACATTTCCCATCACAGAAAGAATAAAAATTTGCATCGTGAACTTCCAAAAATAAAACAGGCCAACCCACCTGTAGGGTACATGGTAAAAGGGATGTGCGGGATGAGATTGGCAGTGGTTGGAAAATCCTGACTGGCTCCACATGTTCACCTCCAAGTGTCGAACTTCCAACCGAATGACTGACACTTACAGAAAGTCCAGTCCTGCTGCTTTCATTTCAAAACCAAAGCGAATGGATGTGAAGGGAAAACACTACAGGAACGAATCAGCAGAGTCCCAAGAAGAGCAATAGTTCCAGGATCTAAATCTCATCCATTTGTCAAGAGGACAGCAAAGAGGCTCCGGAGCTCTGCGAATGTCAAGATGCAGAACAGGTAAAAGAAGCGTGGTTCGCAGCTGAAGCAGGCTGAAGGAGCAAGCGTCGAGAATTTTTGCTGTCTGTGTTGAGTCTGCTATCTCCGACGTTCCCGTTTCCTCACCGGCTCACACAGTCACCAGCCTGTGCGCGAAAACACAAACACACATACACACCAGTCTTCAGCTCTGACGTACCACTGCACACACTCACGGGGAGGAGGGAAAGAGGAAGGGAGGGGTGAAAAGAGCAGAAGCTACTCTTTTTGAATCTCTGCCTGCCTCTGTCACAGTCAGGATGTGCAGTGTTTGCTGGAGGGAAAGAGAGACAGACTGAGGACAGGAAGGGAAGTATATTTTGTGAATGAGAAAGAGTTGGAAAATTCATCAATCAGCTAACAAACAAAAAAAAAAAGATACAAGAGCTTTACCAGTATAAGATTCAGACGGTATGATAACTATGGATAAAAAATATAATGGTTTCACGGTGTGACGGTATTGTTTACTGCTCTATAATATTCATTCATTCATTCATTTTCTTGTCGGCTTAGTCCCTTTATTAATCCAGGGTCACCAGAGCGGAATGAACCGCCAACTTATCCAGCATTTGTTTTACACTGCGGATTCCAGCTGCAACCCATAACTGGGAAACATCCACACATTCTCATTCACACACATGCACTACAGACAATTTAGCTTCCCCAATTCACCTGTACCGCATGTCTTTGGACTTGTGGGTGAATCAGGAGCACCCGGAGGAAACCCTTGAGAACACGGGGAGAACATGCAAACTCCACACAGAAAATGCCAACTGACCCAGCCGAGGCTCGAACCAGCGACCTTCTTGCTGTGAGGCGACAGCACTACCTACTGCGCCACCATGTCACCGCTCTGTAATATATTCTTTATAAAAGTCTGGCTAAAAAACAAAACCTTTTTCCTCTTTGAACACAATATATTTTATTTTGAGAAACGTTTAAAGTATTTTGGAGCAGTAAACATGTTAGGCTAAATTATTCAAATTAATCATTGACTGCTGTCTTTATTAGTTTTAATAACACAGATTTCTTTCCAATTTAAAATGCCTATCTTTGGATATCTTTTCTGCTGGAGATACTGTTGTACTAAAAACAAACAAATGATAGGACAATAATTTTGACTTTAACTGTACATCATATCCTAGCTAAAAAAATAAAAAAATAAAAAAATAAAAAAATAAAATAAAAATAAAAATAAAAATAAAAACAAAACAAAACAAAACAAAACAAAACA
>CAIGQQ010032409.1:54975-90435 GCA_903798035.1 Danio albolineatus
TGACTATATAGTGTTCGTGAGATGTGAAACAGCTGGGTGCTCATCAGTAGGCAGGTGATGGTGATCTTCGTGATTGAGGGACGTGAGAGCCTGACCAATCCGTAACACATTTTTTTAAATAAACACTTTATGATGCACAAAACTTAATGTACAATGAAACCATTTAATGGCATTTTAAACAGAGAATTCAAGAAGAGCTTCTAAAATCTATTATGGAGTCAAAACAGTGCCAGAAAGTCCCCATCACACACACACACACAAATGAAAATTTTAAGCAAGATGCGCTACTGACTACTGTATTGAACTGAAATGCGCAGCAACACAACTAGGAAAAGCAGGCGTGCTTATATGTTCGCTGTTTTACATTAATTTTGGGGGGTTTTTGGTCCATGTAGCGTTCACATTTCAGCCGAACAGCACCAGAGACCATCTATTCAGCAATCTGCATCCACTCCAGCTTGGACAACTCCACGTTTCAGAACGATTCAAAATTCTTTTTAATTTTTCATTTGCAGGGAAAAAGAAGCTTGAAAAGGCTGAGTGATGATACTGGGCGTGTCTCAATCAGTTGTTTAGTAGTCAGTACACTCATCAGGTCGCCAGGCATTTTAAGGGCTGTCTCAATCGCAGAATTCTTTCAGTGCACCGAAACGGTCTGAAAAGTTGCACAGTGCACCATTAAAATCACGGGCACATCGATAGCCTATGCCAGGGATCACCAATCTCGGTCCTGGAGGTCCGGTGTCCTGCAGGGTTTAGCTCCAACTTGTCTCAAAACACCTGCTTGGATGTTTCAAGTATACCTAGTGAGAGCTTGGTTAGCTTGTTCAGGTGTGTTTGATTAGGGTTGGAGCTAAAATCTGCAGGACACCGGACCTCCAGGAACAAGTTTGGTGATCCCTGACCCAAATCATCAACGTAATGACAGACAAGTGTTGTTTTTATAAAAAGAATCCATTAGTTATTTATTTTTAACATGAACAAACATAGCAATAAGTTTAGCGACAATAATCTATTGACAATTTTAATGTGAATAACTTTTTGTATATGAAATAAATTATTTAGCTATAATATACTTTTAAAAATGGGCAGTGTGGTGGTGCCTCTGGGTAGCGATGTTGCCTCACAGAAAGAAAGTCACTGGTCCAAGCCCCGGCTAAATCTGTTGGCATTTCTGTGTGGAGTTGCATGTTCTTCCTGTGTTGCGTCCAAAAGTGCGGTAAAAGTGAATTGGGTAAGCTAAATTGTAATAAAGGAACGCAGTGTGAGCCAGCCTTCAGTCAAGTTAATATTTGACAATTATTAGTTCTGCTGTTGTTTATAAATTCTAATTATAAACTCTAATTTTGACCAAGTAAATAGAGTTCTCATGTAACAGTCAGTGTGTCCCAATATAGGATAAACAAAGCTCATCACTGTCTATACCAGTGCTCAATTTGTTTACATGACCTACAGATGAATGATCTCAGGAGTTGGTTGAGACACACCGTTTTTGAAACTCGAACACCCCCACACTGTAGTAGGTGTGGTTAAAAATGTGTAACATTGCTTGTACTGAATGTACCCCTAAAGCCTCATTCACATCAGTTACGACTTGCGGCGGTCACGCGATAAGAGACCGTTCACTTAAACGGAGAGTGAGCGACTTCCAGCGACCTCCTTCTACGCGAGCGACAGCGACCGTTGGCGACCCTGTGGGTGTGTCAAGCGACAAGACAAAGTTGAGAGTCCTTCAATTTTATGCAAACGAAGAGCGAATTTCAGCCAATAGGAGCACCAGTACAGCTCATGTGATCCTCTCTCAGCTCGCTCAGAGGCCGTTGACCTAAAAAGGTGGCCCAATCTCTCTGCGAGCAATCATACAGGTGCGGATACATCTGTACTAGCTCTGCTACTCCTCTCTCCAGGGTATTCATGTAGATAATGTCATTGTGTTGGATGTTGTTCTCCTGTATGACCTCTGAAGAATGAGAAATGAATGGTGGGGAAGGAATCGCACGTCAAAGAAGGCGGAATTCTAGAACACACCCAGCAACCGTGTTATCGTTTTGGACCAATGGTTGTTTAAAACAGTCCAAACAAACTTTCCAAAAGTTCACTTTAGTGAGCTGGCTCAAACTGCTGAAACGAACTCAAAAAGAACAGTCTTTGTTACATTTTTTGTTTCAATTTCGCTTATTCAGATGAATCACATTAACAGAGTAATTGCACAGCTTATTTTTAATCTAACTAAGTGTAAAAGAAACAAGTTGCAATATCTAAACAGAAAAGTCATCTATCAGTATTTACTCCTCTGCACTTGTGACCAGCCATCTTTATTCATAAGATGTATTGGATAGCATCCAATCCTGTTTGTCTCCCTAAAGCATAGACACAGCAGCAACCTGCAATACAGCAACCCCATTCACTCCACTCTAGCACACTACAGAGGTATCGCAAAAAATAGTACATCAATACAACAAAGTGTGCTTCATCTTTTTTTTTATGCACATGCAGAATAACATACTACAGAGGTGTTAATCAACACCCAAACACATCAGGACGGATTCAGAAATATGTACCTGTCCATCCCGGAGATGATCATTCTATCCGTCCTCGGCCAGGCAAACTTGTGTCTGACTAGCACCGTCTCATGACCCGAGTCCCCTTCACAAGCACAGCAGTTCCCCATTCCTCCAGTGTCTCTGTCCCGACACACGATCTGATGCTGCGTTGAGATGCCAATGCTAATGTTTGCAGTGAGGGCACCAGGGGTTCAGGGAGCCAACGCCTCCTGTTTTCACAAAGCATGCCTTTGGTACAGTCTCATCTGCCTCAATTCCTCCTTTGTCCCGCCACCTCCAGCTATAGCGTTCTATCCCGCACAGCCTACAGACACCGATATCCATCACAGGCTGACATGACTGAGAACACTGTTTACTACCAGTGCATGCATGCTGGGAGACGCGACAAACAACACTAATCATATATTCAAAACAATAACAAATATCAACAAGTGAGTATTAAATTTGCTGTGATTTTTCAAAGGGATGCTGCATTAAGGTTTTATTTTTGACTGCTTTATTATGATGTTGTTTATATATATATTTTTTTATTTACATACTATCATCAAAGTTTGGAAATGTTTTTTTTTTTTTTTAAAAAAAGGTCTCATGTATGCACAACAGCATATTTGACCCCTTTTTTATATTTAATATAAGTCTTTTGTGTCAGCAGAATTTGTCTGTAAAGTTTCAGCTCAAAATACCCATCAGATTATTAATTATAGCTGTCTCAAGTCTTTTTATTATAGCTCTAAACAGCTTTTTGCTGTTTTTGGTACTGGGTCTTTAAGGATAGTCCTCCCCGCCCACCGTTCCCACATGCCCGTCAGCGTGCCTCAATCTCTGCCCTCGGCTGCGTCAGAAAGACAGACGTAAAGGAAGCAGATCTCACTACGTTTGAGAAATACTACAGTAAGAATGTTACCAATGACTGTTTGATGTGTTTGTTGAGGAGTTGCATTGATGAGTCACACACAATGTAGTTACAAAGTTCGAGCACGCACTCACGCACTCACGCACGCACGCACACACACACACACACACACACACAGACAGACATAGACAGACAGACAGAATAATAATAATAATAATAATAATAATAATAACAATAATAATAATAAAATAATATCAGCTATGAAAATAACTTTATCATAAAAATGACAAAATATATTAAAATAGACAACACTAAAATTGTCATAATACTTTGTAATATTTTGAGATGGTTTTAGACTGAGAAATGCCCTTGTGTGGTTTGTGAGGTTGATGTAAAAGAGGTCAGGGTCTTGCTGACAATCTGGGCAAGGTGACCTGAGAGCTGGAGGTGCAGACTGAGACTTTGCCAGCGTAAGATATGGGACAAGGTGAAAGAGAAGAACACAAAGTCTGCTAATTAGACCTTCTCTTTCTTTCTTAGGCCATTTTAATTGACTTTTCTTGCAAAGCTATGAGAGCAGAAAATAAATAACAACGAAATCAGACAGTCTGAGAGCAATTCTGGCAATATCGTCAATCATAAACAAGCTACAGTGAGGAAAATATGTACTGTAGAACTGTCGATTAAAACGAATCTTTCATTTTAAAAAATCTATAATGAACATTAATCACAAATTGTTGAACTTTATAAATGTATATCATAATGGACTAATGACTGATTTTCGAAAATCCAGCAATCGTGCCACTCTATAATAATATTTTAACAGTTTACATTTTTTTACATTTTAAGATGGAAGTCCAATGAGGTGATCAAAGTTAACATAATTACACTATTAACAAATGTAGCTAATTACACAGTATTTAACTGTAATATGAATCGCATTTTGCTGGATGACAGTTATGTAGTAAGCTACTGTATTATAGGATTACTGTATTGTGAGAAATATCCTTTCAGCACCATTAAAGCAGTAGTTTCAGTTTGCTTAGACTAGTGTGAAACCTGGCTAAACATAAAAAATACAGTAAATTACGATTTGGACCATTTTACGGTCATTACAGATAAAATGAAAAATGAAGGAAGTTACTTTTTTAATGTAAACAAATTGAGAAGATTAAAAACAAAGTTTTACAGTAAAGATAGAAATGACTGTAAAATACATTTACAGCAAGATAATGTTACTGTAAATATTATTAAAGTATTTCTGCTGTACTTTTGATTTGCTGTAAACTGCTGGCAAACTGCTACCAGTAAGTTACTGTAAATTACACACGAAATTATTAACAGTGTACATAACCTAAAGAGCATAACAACATTACATATATTATAAGATTTAAAGCACCGAAGTCTCCTATTAATCTCCTGTTGTTGTTGTTTTTTTTTCAATATTCTCATTTTACATCATAATGACTAAATTAACACTGTATCTGACAATTTAACTCATTATAATCTATTTATAAACCTACATTTTCCCTATTGATTCTGAAAAAAATACCTCAGAAATCACAGCCGGGACTCAACCTAGCAACCTTCCTGAGGCAAAAAAGTGCTATTCACGGAGCCATCAAGCTTTCCCTGAGCAAAAGTTGTGGTGCTAATTATTTTTAGTGGAAGCAAGATCTCTTTTTAAAGATTTTTTTATGAATACAAAAATGTATATTTGCTAATTACTAATTAAAACTACTAATTAAAATGAGTTGAGGGGGGGGGGGGGGGGGGCAGTATTGGTTTAACATATTATATGACATCATACTGTACTGTACATACTGTATTCTGCAATATGACAGCTATTTGTACCGTTTTATTATTTTGAAGTTCAAAGACTGTGCATTTACTTTATTCATCTTTAGTATTTCTGCACTCGGAAAAAAATAACTCATTGGATGAACTCAATTTAATTGAATTGATCTCCATTCAATAAATTTATTTAGCACCAACAACAATAACAAAAAAACTATTTACACAATTAAACGCAATTGAGTTGCAATTGAAACGTGTCGTACATTTCAAAGTATCTTTGAAGTTATACTGAATGAATCCCAATTCTATTTTTGTACCCCTACCCCTTGGCCCTTAAAACTGAGGGTTAAGGGGAAGGGCTTTAAAACTTACCCCTAAGAATTGGGACAGCACTTCAACACCTGCACACATCATCATATGTCATCGCGATCTCTTGCTTCATATGAGATCAGACGATCATGACTGCTGTAGTTATTCCAGTTGTGTTATTGTTTGGTGTTTAACTTCAGGAAATCACTGAGGTATTTATTATGTTATCATAACGATCTAATGTGGCAATAAGATCGTAAATATACTGTGTATTTACACAGTGGCCATATTTATCTATGTAAACACACAAAAACAACATTAACATTACAGCAGACACTGTAAAAAGCTCATTCCCAGACACTAGACATTACTGACAGGGTATTCGAGTGTCAAGTGTCAGAATGTTGTGAGACTGCTGTACATGAGTTATGATTATGGATTATAGATTGCGAAATTTAGCTGTTTTTTTTTGCGTTTTTTTTTAAAGCATGATGGTAAAAGACGAACGCGGTTATGAATATATTAAAACATATGTTTGTTTGTCGTAAAAATTTGTAATAATGACAAAAAATACTAATTTGTGGATCTCCTTACTTCCGGGTTCAGCTATCCTGCACCTGTGACAGGTGTATTCTGGGAAATTTCCTAACCCCCCTGTTTTAAGTGTGGTCCGAAAAATCTTAGTTCGCAGGGGTGTATACCCCTTGCCCTTAGCCCTACGCCTTCAAGCTAAAGAGAATTGGGACACCACTACCCCTTGACGTGAACGCGCAAAACGAGGGGTAGGGGAAGGGGAAGGGCCAAGGGGTAGAATTGGGATTGGGCCTAAAAGAGCCATTTTTAAGCATATTTCATGAGATACATATGCAGTTGATTGAGACTGATCTCAGAACTCATTTTAGGACAGTTATTGCTCACTGCGCAAAGCTACAAACTGCATCGC
The DNA here is from genome assembly GCA_903798035.1 of Danio albolineatus. Classification (NCBI taxonomy): domain Eukaryota; kingdom Metazoa; phylum Chordata; class Actinopteri; order Cypriniformes; family Danionidae; genus Danio; species Danio albolineatus. The sequence goes on from CAIGQQ010032409.1 coordinate 61,442, forward strand.
TACTTAATAAGCTGCTAACACCTAGAGCATGTGTGCTTCTGCAAGGTGGTAATCCCAAAACTCAAAGCCTTACATTAAATCACCTAAATCTTTTTTTAAAAGAAATATTAAACCAAAGTATTTCTATTAACTTTAAACGCCTAAGTTTACTTTTATTGTCAACATTTCCCTTTCTTAATTCAATCCCACCAGAAGCATGCTGGGAACTACACATCCCCTAGTTGGACCAACACAATTCCTTCATGTTTTCCCAACACAAAACACTAAAGTTAACTTAATGTTTACAAATTTAAGTGGACTGAACATAAAACAAATAAATTAGCCAAAGAAATTACAAGAATTGTGTTGTTTCAGCACATTTTAAACAGGTAGTTTGAACAAGCAGCAGTAATCATTTGTTTTGAGTGTGTTATCTGAAAACCCCATGTGTTCATAACCTCAGTGATCTACTGTAACAGAACAAAAGGATACAATTTGTTTGCAAATTCCATATGTTTACCAAAGAACCAAAGTATTTACAGTATTCATCTTTATATTTCAGTTATAGCTGTATAGGAACCTTGTTTCCATCGCCTCTAACAGATCAAAAGCTGCAATTTGACTGCAATTGGCTTGACATGGAAATAAAAAGCAATTGAATTGCTCATTTTCTGCAAACCCTCAGAATAAAGTATGCTGAATAATGACTATGTTCCTCAACCTCATTATCTCTCAGAATCCACATTTCAGTGCTTGCAGTCTCAAATTTTTATTTCTGAAGGTCACATAACTTGTCAAACAAGGGTGTTAAAAAGCACTAGCTCAACACAGACCTAAATGTAAGAATAACAAAGAACCAAACGTATTTTTCCACTCCCTGGGTGATGGAGAGATGTGAATGTGAGCGTGAAATGTAAAAGTAAAGACAGGATCTGAGAATGGAACAAAAGAGAGACAGAGCTCAGTGGATTTCTCCCACTCTTACAGCCTGCAGGGCACATTAATATGTAATAACTCAGGAAAGCTCACTCATTTGTTTGATCATACAGGATTCATTAATATGAAGAGCACTGAGTTACTCGGCCCACGTCACCCTTTAGGCCAAAGAAACATCTCAGTTACTATCCTGAGGGTGTCTGAGCTGTGAATGAATAATCGTTTAGTTGAAATACAGTTTTATGTCAACCACAAACACCTCAGAAAAAAATTACACTGAAATGATTCATTGGATTTACTCAATTTGTTTTAAGATAAGTGGTCGCAAGCAATTTATATGAGCTGAATTTAAACAAACAAATTAAATTTTGTAATGTTCAACTTAATTTGTTTGTTTAAATTCAGCTCACACTCAAAAAAGTCAAAAAGCCACTTGCTCGAGTTAAAAAATACAAATACGTTTTATGGAAATGAACTGAAGGAGTTCAGTTCTGTGAAATGATTAATTCTAGTTGTTTGAAACTAAATGAAGATGTAAGACTTGAGTTATCTCGAATACTTTGATGTCTTTGGCAATTCAAACATGAGCTGGAAACACAGAGACAATCAGATACACCTCACCAGGTGGGAATGCGGGAATGTCCACCCCCCTCATTTCCTTCATTTACATTTTAAGTATCTCCCGAAAACCCCCTCTGTTCACTCACCCTCTCTTCATTTAACTCAAACAGAATGGTCATTTCAAAGTATGAATGTTCTATATCAGTCCAACTGACTTTATCCATCATGTTTGATCTCAGTTGAAATGTCTCAGTGCGACTGGTACAATGGTCTCATTCCCTCAGAAATAGACATAATCAAAATAATAGATATATAACTTCAGGTATCTTTTGCACCACTGCTAAGGGTGTGCCTTTACCTGGGGGTTCCTATTCAAATGCCTTATAGGCAGAAGCTCTTCAGATCTAACATGCTACTGAATGTAAATGCATTTTGTTATTCAACACACACCCCTTCTACTTCTTGGTTTGACTACTTAAGGGACAGTTTCAAGCTGTTCGGGGCGATTCTGTAACCAGAGTAGCCCGTAGTGTGGTGCTCTCATGCTCCATACTATGTATATTTTGAAGTCAGGTATGCATCTTTTGATCTTGGATTTATCTGTTTTTTATCTTGAATTTGATGTTTTGTATTGAACATTTATGGATTGACTGAATGGATTGGCATAATATACATTTACCTGACTAATAAATTGTTATGTTTTGAATTATTCAAACTGATTTCATGTTATTATCTCTAATAGATTACGTTAAGTCCATAACACCACAAGCCCCTGTACAGGTTAATAACGAACTAAAACACGATAGACGGAGCAGCGTGGCACGCTATACGATGTTCTTAGAGCCCCGACTAACACATTGGCATTAATTCAAGTATATTTAGACTGTATAAGGCTATCTAAGGGGATAGTTCTTCATCTCTAAACTTTGATTTAGTAGATAGCAGATCTATGGGGACCACACAAAAAATATTCTAATCTGAGTAAGTAGGGTTCTGCCTTTTTAGAATAGTGGTTAATCGCCTCTGTTTAGTGACCAAGACTGACATGCTTGTGTTTAAGAGATTGTATACTCGGCCGGTACAAGACTCAGGATGTTATAGGAATCCGAATGAACGAGAATAATAAACAATAACGAATCAAAGAGAATATTCAATCATAGTCTAAAGTTATATTAAAAAATCCAAAATAAGCTTATCAAGGTTTTATAATTGGAGTCAGATAAAACGAGGATAAACATATTAATATTCTAAACCTCATACTAAAATTGGAGTCAGATATGAGTTAAATTTGAAGTAAATCAACATTGTGCACTGGAAAGGCCGAACAGGCAGTGAACCTTCATCCACCAGTAGACACCGTCGTTGGACTAACTGGCTGGACCTTACAAAGAAATAATCAAATGAATTAGATGAGAAATTGTTGATTGATTGAAATTTAAGCTCTTCATATGAATGACTCTCTGTGCGCCTCTCTGTGTTACTGTGCGCCTCCATCACAGTAGGTGGTGGTATGCAGCTAGTGCGTTTACATTATGTTCATGTACTGTAACACATTCACAGCAGTTTAGATGCACAGTGGGTGCTACAATTAAATCATGTTGATTTAACAAATTAAATTTTTTGAGAGCATTTAAATTGTTTTCAGCCTCTTACCTTAAAAAATGTTGTAAATCTAATATATTTTTCCAGAGTACATCTGATAAGGGTTTGTGGTGAGCAGTGTTGAGTGTAAAGCTAGTTACCACAATTAAATTACTTTTCCTCCAAAAAAGTAAAGTAAGGGATTACTTTTAATTTCTGGATAATTTAATTATAGTTACAATTATAGTTACCTATAAGATATTTGCCATAAAGGCACAGTTCACTCAAAAAGAAACACCAAATAGCCTCTCCAGGATAGGGTAAATTCAATTACCCACCTCTGAAATGGTGAATAATATTAAGAATTGACCCAATTTGTTTCAGTTTTTAGTATTGTGTAATTAATTTATACATTTTATTATTATACAAAAATACAAAAATAAATAAAATGTTTATTTATCTAAAAACACAGACTAGATGAAAGTTGAAATACAGTTTTTAGTCAACCACAAACACTTCAGAAAAAAAATCAGATAAGATAAACCAGTGGTTCTCAGTGGTTACCAGTGGATAAACTGTGGTACGTGTACCAGTAGTGGTACGCAGGCTTACTTCTAGTGGTACGCTGAGGAATTGCTGAATAATTAAAGTTAAAAAATAAACACACTTTTAACCCTTTGATACGTACGATAACAGCGAGGTGAACAGTGATTTTGTTAGGCTAAATCTTTTATTTTATTTTTTTAATTTTCTAATGTTTGTCATGTATTCTTTCGTTCGATTTTTTTTCCTCCCTGTATTTGTAATGGTTGTTGGCGGCTATGCCGTATTTTTATATCCCAATGTTGACAGGTATAGTTTAATCACTTGCTTTTCTAACACATAAAGCCTACTTTCATGTGCAGTAAGCAGATCTCATTTCTCTGTTCAAACAATTTATAATGTTTAAAGTGGCAAATAAATAATAATAATGATAATAAATATTCAAAATAATATTAAGAATCCGCTAAGTTTTTGAACTGCGCAGGGCTGTAGCTGCTTAAGTACGCCTACTTAGCTACTGTATTTCAATACCGGTCATTATGATGGTACCTGGAGAGACAATTTTTTTCTGAGGTGGTACTTGGTGAAAAAAGTTTGAGGACCACTGAGATAAACCAAGTGTTTGTGGTGAGCATGGTGAGTGTAATTAGTTAGTTACCATGGTTAAATTACTTTTCCTCTAAAAAAGTAATGTAAGGGATTACTTTAAAATTTAGTGTAATTAACCTATAAAAAACTTGCCTTAACGCAGGTGTTCTCAACCTTTTTCATTTTGAGACCCTTCTGCAAAAAATACTGAAGGCCCACCTGTCTGACATTTTCTGTTAAACTGTTGCTTATGTTAAACCTTTTTTTATTAGCAGAACATTTCTTTTGCCTTTTACTATTATTTTCTAATTTTCTACTGCATTTTATTAAAAAAAAAATAATAATAATAATAATAAAAAAAACGATACATTGATACAACGATACATTGCTCAGACAAAAGTCTTGTCACATATTTAAAGGATTCACCTAATGGACCCTTTTCACAAACCAGTTATGATGCGTTTAACGCTCATCAGCATTTTAAGTCCTTGAAAGTTTTTAATATTTAGATTTTTTAAAGTATGAATATTTTAAAGTATATATTCATTCATTCATTCATTTTCTTGTCGGCTTAGTCCCTTTATTAATCCGGGGTCACCACAGCAGAATCAACAGCCAAATTATCCAGCATATTTTTTTAAGCAGCGGATGCCCTTCCAGCCACAACCCATCTCTGGGAAACATTCATACACACACACACATTCACACACATACACTACGGACAATTTAGCCTACCCAATTCACCTATGTCTTTGGACTGTGGGGGAAACCGAAGCACCCGGAGGAAACCCACGCAACCACGGGGAGAACATGCAAACTCCACACAGAAATGCCAACTGACCCAGCCGGGGCTCGAACCAGCGACCTTCTTGCTGTGAGGCGAACGTGCTAACCACTAGGCCACCGTGGCGCCCATTAAAGTATATATGTATGTAGTAAATCATCTTTGCTTCAAATTACAGGGAAACGAATTACCGCTTATGTGACGTGTTTCTAATGCAGCATCTATGGGACAGAACAGTAAATTTGACCTTATTCTCTCCTCTGGCTGCTGTCATCAGTCTCACACAATTTTTTTTCCTTTTTCTGAAAGTCTTTCTACCATCATCGTGGAGTTTTTAATTTTATTATTTGAGCAAAAAAGATTGTAAAAAATATATATTTGTTGTATTCTCCCATTCACTCTAAGTTTTCCCAACTATGACGTCTTCCGCTGAGAAACCCGGAAAAGTGAAAAGGGTCTGCCACAAATTAGAGCATCACCTGTGACAAATACAGTAATTAACACACTCCCAGGTGCGTAAAATAAGAATTCCAGCACACCCAACCTTCATTTGAAATGTATCCTGACCTGACAGCATGCCAAAGATTCAACCACAGACCAAAGTACTGATCACCTTGAGCTTGAAGAAGTTTCCTGCTGAGGTGGCAGACCTCTTTAATATATCTAAACGTCAAGCGGAGAAGAATAAAAAGATTTGAAGAAACTGGTGAACTTCATGACAGGTTGAGGTCAGGCAGACCCCATAAAGACAATGATTCAAAAAGGCCGCTTGTTGGTTCGACAGTCCACAGCCAACAGTTTTCAACTGTATCAGACAACTGGTCTCCAGAAAGCCCTGTATCTACAATAACAGTTTGTTGAATTCTCTCACGCAGTGGTCTCAATGGCCAAATTAGTGCTCAGAAACCAGCATTAAACAGAAGACAATTAATAAAATGTGCCAAGGCCCACAGCTTGCAGGAAGGATGGACGGTGGAAAAGTGGCAGGAGATAGATTTTTTGGATGAATCATCTGTTGAACTGTGTCCCAATCATAGCAAATACTGCAAAAGACCTATTGGAACCCGCATGGACCCAAGACCCACAGCGGAATAAACCGTCAACTTATCCAGCTTATGTTTTACGCAGTGGATGCTCTTCCAGCTGCAACCCATCTCTGGGAAACATCCATACACACTCATACACTAAAGACAATTTAGCTTGCTTAATTAACCTATACCACATGTCTTTGGACTTGTGGGGAAAACCGGAGAACCCGGAGGAAACCCACGCAACAATGGGGAGAACATGCAAACTCCACACAGAAACGGCAACTGACCCAGCCCAGACTCGAACCAGCGACTTTCTTGCTGTGAGGCGATCGTGCAACCCACTAGGGCACCGTGGCACCACCCTTTTAATATAACAAATTTAATAATGAAATCAAATAATTATAGTATAATATTTAAGTTAATTTTAAGCTCTCTCGCCGCTCACAAAAGCAGTAACCATTGACTTCAAAAAGAAAAACAAATACTAAGGGAGTCAATGGTAACAGGTTTTGAGCTTTGTTTAAAATATCTTTAGTGTTCAACAGACGAAAGAAAAACAGATTTGTGACCTGAGTGAAGGGTGAGTAAATTATGACCGAATTATAATGTTTGGAACAACAGTTCTCTATAAATCAGTTCAGAGAGGCAGATTAACTCTATTTTTCAACTAAAGGAGAACATTCATATCATTCATAAAGGCAACTGAAAATGCTTAAGAAAAACAATTTATTGAGAAATTAGTTAATGACAAGGTATAAATTCATTTTTTGTTGTTATTCAAATACTTTGAGTAGTAATTTATTTAAGTTTTACCTTATTTAAGTTTTATTTGTCTGACAATTGTATAAGTTTAAGAAAAAAGTAAATGCTTTAGAAATGTATATCAGTACATAATATGTATAAACAAGTGTCATTTTTTTGAAACATTGGTTTTTATACACAGTGAATTGTTTACAATGTACGTGTTCATTGTTTTAACCAAAGTAATATTGTTTGACTCAATTTTTAAAGAATTAAGAGTTTCATTTCTATTGGGTATGCTTTGAAATTTATGTGGCTTTTTAGTATGAGTCAATTTCAGACAAAGTAATTACAAGTTAACTATAATTTTAACGATGTAATTAGTAATTAATTTATTTTATTAACTTACTTAAGTAACTTACCCAACTCTGGTGGTAAATTTGCTGTGCTTCAGTATTTGTCCAGATAAAATGAGCTGATATTATTATATATATTATTAAAACATGTTAAAAACCATAATGTGACTGAGAGTACATTATACATAAGGGTAGATTTCACTCATGTACCCCCTGCTGACTGTTAGTGTAACTACAGGCTGCTATCATCCTCTAACGGGACGTCCATTAAAAAACATTAGGTGCTAAGCAAACTGGGATCCCAGTGACCACGTTTGTCAGTCTACTGGAACATGAGATTAATTTGAAGTGATAGTTCACTCAAAAATTATACCATAACATTAACAGTAGTAAGTCTTAAGTTCCAACATTATTTTGTTTATTTTTCTGTTGAGTTTAATAAATGTTTTGAATAATGTCATTAATTGGCAGGCATTGATTTCCATAGATGGAAACCAGTGGGTTTCCGACATTCTGCAAAATATCTTTTTTAAGATCAATAGGGGGAAAAGAAAGCTCAAACATTTGGACAAGAATGACAGAATTTTCTTTTTTGGCGTGAACTGTCTCTTTAAGAGCTTTGTTTGAAAAGCCTAACACCAACTAGCACTGACAACACTTACCGCATCACCTTATTTGCCTTTGACACTGATTGAACCTACTGATGCTGACTTTTTGATTATGTTATTTTCAATTGTGTTGAATTGTGAATAAATATTATGTTTGACTTTACTTCGTTGTGTCATCTCCCTTAATCTTACATCTTTGAGCCATGTGAGGATAGGGTATTCACATTTATTCACGTCTGAAATGTAAAATAATGTTACATTTTTAATTATAGTAACTATTCGTTTTTAATATAACAATTATGCTAACAAAATAAGTTAGTATTTTATAATTACTGTATGTTTTATTACCACACAAAAACAAAAAATAAATGAAATGTTCATTTATGTGGGCAAATATTGACTAAAGAACTGATTCTTGAGATTTAAGAATCAAAATGTATTTATCAAACTGAAAATTAATTCAATATTTTTTAAACGCAGTCCTTTTCATAATGTAAAAGCAAAAGCTGTGTTTGGCCATTAAATCACTTTCAGTCTAAATGTCTAGTGCTTGGACAATATACAGTCCCATAATTAGTCATTTCTCTAAGAATGTTACATAATGAAAATCAAATTATGCTTTTTGCGAGCAAAAAATATTTTTTGCTTTATTGCACCACACCAGATGAGGGAACAGTTAGGAGGAATTAAATTCATTTTTGCATGTAGAGACGAATGCAGATGATGATCATCAAAAAAAAGGCCTGTCTTCTTTTACATAATGTTACAGATGAAATGCATCAGTGTAAATCAAAACCATCTGCGCCAAAAAAAGAAAGAAAGAAATCAATATATTGAAAAGTAAGCAGCTTTACAGCAAAGGTTTTCATAGTAGCGTATGGCAAGCCGCTTTGACTTTTATTCATTCTCAGGATATGTATTCTTGATGTCAACAATTCAATTCTTGATATCAAAAATGTTAGTTCTTGATATCAACAATTCAGTTCTTGATATCAAAAAGGTAATTACTGATATCAAAAACTAAATTGTCGATATCCAAAATTTACATTTTTGATATCAAGAATTGAATTGTTGATATCAGAAACTAACATTTTTGATATCAACAATTGCATTTTTGATATCAACAATTCAATTTTCACTATTTAAATGTCACCATAGGCTGCCATTCAAATTTAATTGTTGATATCAAGAATTGATTTCTTACTAGTTGAAATACAATTCTTGATATCAATAATTTAATTGTTGATATGAAAAAAATGTAATTGTTGATATCAGGAATTAAATTGTTTAAATACTTTTCAACTAGTAAAGATGTTCATTCTTGATATCTGCAATTATATTTCAACAAGTTACATTTGTTATTTCTGATATCTAAAAATGTATTTCTGATATCAGCAATTAGGGAAGTAATTTTTGATATCTAAAATGAATAATTTTACTAGTAACAATTATATTTATGATATCAGAAATTAACATTGTCATTAGTGACAAACCAATTGTTGATATCAAGAATGAACCTCTTTACTAGTTGAAAAGTATTTCTTGTCATCAACAATTTAATCCCTGATATCAACAACTAAATTATTGATATCAACAATTAATTTTTTCATATCAACAATTAAATAATTGACATCAAGAATTGTATTTCAACTAGTAAGAAATCAATTCTTGATATCAACAATTAAATTTGAATGGCAGCCTATGGTGACATTTCACTAGTGAAAATTCAGTTGTTGATATCAAAAATTTAATTGTTGATATCAAAAATGCAATTTTTGATATCAAAAAGGAAATTCTTGATATCAACAATTACCTTTTTGATATCAAGAACTGAAATGTTGATATCAAGAATACATATCCTGAGAATGAATAAATCAAAACGGCTTGCCATAAGTAGCGATTTCTTGTTTTCAATAAATTTTCAGTGGACACAATCCCATAATACCAAAATAATCCAAATGTACTGTACTCTACCATTAAAGTGGTTTGGAAATAAACAAACAAACAAACAAACAAATAAATAAATAAAACATGTATATAATAAAAAATAATATGTAAAAATGTAAAAAATATATATATATATATATATATATATATATATATATATATATATATACATAATAAAATTGCAATGAATTATGAAATTAGTACTTACCAAATGAAACATTTCAAAAGTGACAGTAAAGTCATTTATAATGTTACTATTTCTGATAAATGCTGTGCTTTTGAACTTTCTATTCATCAAAAAATAATGACCTGATAATAATTTTTTTCCTGAGCACCAAATAAGCATAATTAAATGATTCACAAAAATCGTGTCATTTTTACACTCAGAAAGTGTATTTTTGCTGCTTGTAACTACTTACTTAAAATGAGCCGAAACAACACAATTTCTGGAGATTTTTTGGTACAACTTAATTGTTTGATGTTCGATCCACTTAAATTTGTTAGGTTAACTTAATTAATTTGTGTTGGAACAACATAAATGAATAGTGTGGAACCCCGCATTTTTACAATTGTACTGTTTTTGCTGTATGTCTGGATCAAAAATGGGCATGCTACTGTACAGTACGCATGTGTCAGACTTCCAACGCATAGATGCATTTAGGAAACTGGCTTCCTCTGGTTTCTGGATTTATAACAACGGTGACAAAGCACAAAAGGTGTCAGATGTGCTTCATCGAGAGCTGCCACTATTTCAGTACTCCCACTATAAGCTACTGTAAGTGATGATACAGTGGCTCCTCCATCATCTTCCCTCCACAAATGTCTTCAGCCTCTCCTTCCCTACAGCAACGAGTGAAAAAGCCAAGACCACAATAGCTGACGGATCATCACTCACAATACGTCTAGCCCTGCTCGAAGACATTCCCTCATAAAGAACACCGCTCACTTTCAGAATTGTATTCAGGTTAATTATTTACTTGATCCACAGGACCACAAGTTATTTCAGCTTTATTGCTATGGGATTTGTTGTTGCATAATAGGTTGCCTGCATGCTGGATGCCTGAATGTTATTAAAAAGTATATGGGTGTGTTTCCCAGAGAACAGTGTAACTCGTGGCTAAACTACCATTAATATGATGCGTTGTTTGGGAAATAAACGATGTAGTGACAATTGTTTCAGAGACCCAATACTTGAACCACATTAGTTAAAAAGTAAAACTTCCATAATGACGTTCTTCAAGGGCGTCAACATCTTTAGAGAAATTTTGTATTAACAGATTTTTTATAATATTGTCACACGTATACATAATTATTTGGTGGTTTATAAGGACTACTGGCGTAATTACTTTTACACTCTAAAACAGGGGTTCCCAAACTTTTAAGTCCGGGACCCCCAATATACTGTAACACTGCCAGTGACTCGTGACTGCCAACCTTCCTCTGAGGTTTGATTTGATTTGATTTGATTTAGTTTATTTTCGAACAAAAATATATCATACATAAAATATCTTTAACAAAAGATACATTTCAACATCGTCGAAAATGGAGCAGGATGAAGCACAAGCTTATTATTTTCCCACCCCATTACCACACACATCATTCGTCTATTACTTAAACTTATTTCTTTTCTTTTCTTTTTTTTTTTTACTTATCTATTCTTTATACATTGGACATATTTTATCCTCTTGGCATCTTCAACACACTACATGTTTGATTCCATTTATACATTTGCATTTTATAACAAAAAATAAAAATAACAATAAATTAATAAATTAATAAGTCAACAATCAAAACATAGTAATGCAAATAGCCATAGCCATAGCAATAGCAAATAGCCCCTTGTCTTTGAGGTGGTTATAAATATACAAATGTTGCACAAACAATAGGCCTATATAAACATAAGCATATTGACAACACAAAAAAGTGCAACAGTCTAACAACCCTATGCTAGAATCTATAGTTATTTATTTATTAATTTGTTTAATTTAATATTAACCTCACCTAATGAGACTGATGGACGTAATGTTTTCAGCACAAGTTTATTCTGTATCAGAAATGACCAAAAAAAAGTTTCTTTTTTTTTTATTACACTGTAAAAAAATCTAACTTACAAATTGTTAACTCAGTTGAAAATTGTAAGTTAGGTGGACATATTTTTCAGCTCAGAGTTGAATTTACTCTGTTCAAAGAAAGTAAACAATTAAGTTGAAAAAACTTTAAATTTAGTTTTCTTCATACAGTATCTTCAAGAAATAAAAAGTTGAGTTAACTTAAAATTTTAAAGCAACCGACTGCAAAGAAATTTTGAGATTATTAAGCTTCAGTGTTTGAAGTTGTGCCAAATTATTTTGTAAAGTACAATTGACTTAAACCAGCCTTTACGGTCAACTTAAAAAATTAATTTGGCACAACTTTAAACACTGAAGCTTAATAAACTCAAAATTTCTTTGCAGCTGGTTGCTTTGTTAACTCAATTTTTATTTACTACAGTGTACTATTATTTGAATTAATTACCTTAATTAACTCCTGAGAACAGAACACAGCCCTTGCTTCTAAATTTGGCTCTAGAGGTCTACTTCCAAGTCCAACCACACCAGTTGGACTGGATCAAGAAACAACCAACTGCAGTTGGTCTGCAACATACGACCTTAGTTGGCAGGTTTTAAGAAATCCAAATATGCATATTCCCATACTATACTGCAAAGCAGTATGTGAGTTGATTAGTACATCTGAATTCATAGGATTCACAAAAAAGTAGGGATTAGAAGCATAGTAAACAAAAATGTATTCTTTCAGTTTGTTCTTGATTTATTTTATTTTGAAAAACATATACGCTTTCGCACTGATTGAGATTCTAATAGGATTTTAACATTACAAATGAGTTTGACACCTTGATGGATTTTTCAAACCAACAGGAGCAGAAATAATCTCTTTTAAAATGTATTGATATTGTCCGTGTGGAGGTTTTTTACTCTATTTCACAAAAGAAAATGACACTGAGATAATTGTGGTTTGCAATAATTCTGAAATGAATTGCATTTTTTTCAACAATTGATTCAGGGTGGTGAAAACAGTAACGTTTATTATTATTATTATTATTATTATTATTATTATTATTATTATTATTATTATTAATTTAAGAAAATTGCTGATCATTGTAATACATAACTTGCATTTGAATGTCCCACGAAATTAAAATCAAGTTTTTTTAGATGTTAGTTTCCTTCAGTTCTGTAAAAGAATTCTGTAAAAGCTAGAATGCTCCAAAAGAGTGACAAAATTGCCGTTTAGAAAATATAAAACTGATATAAACATCTAAAGCAGGGGTGCCCAAACTTTTTCATATGAAGGGCCAAAAACCAAATATTATTGCGAGCCGTGGGCCGAAGGTAAATATACCAAACAGTATTATATTAAAGTTGCCATGGGTAATTTCAAATTTATTTCCTAATATTTCAAAATAAATAGCAAACATTACTTTAAATCGTATTAACTAACGTAGTATAACTTTTTAAATGATAAACTTATTGCAATAAAAAACAAACAATCACATTGATAACGCAGTGGAGTTCAGTGCTGAATACATCAGTCAAGCAGAATCTGTCTTTGACTTGATTTATTCACCAATTTAAACAAAATCTGACTCATTTACACCATTTAATTGAATTTATTCACATAATTTCAGTTAGATTTTAATAATAAAACAAACAAATAGTTGCATTACATTTGAATTGACAATCTACATCATTCTCTCTCACTTCTCAGATGGAATGGCGGGCCAAATTAAAGGTTACCCTGGGCCAACTTTGGCCCGCGGGTCCTAGTTTGGGCATCTCTGATCTAAAGCTTGCAGTTTGTCACTTGATTTTTTTCACGTCACCTGGTTTTTCAGTATCTCGCCAAATCTTGACCAATCACATGCTATCTAGTACTTGACATGTCCTGCCCCCTTCAGGATGCTTCTCAATTGCTTTTCATTTGCTTTTCATTTGATGCGCTTGATCTCAACCACTCTCACTGGCAGAGCTGTGATAAAAACATATCACATTTTTGTAAAAGAGGAGGAGCTACTCCATCTCCCATCCTCTCTTCATTTTTTCTGGTGAGATTACGTCAAACATCGAATTAAAATGCACATTTCAAAAGCACTTCAAGGGACCTTTAATACTGCAATATATCTGATTTCAACTTTAGATATAATAATAGCAAGACACTTCAGAAAACATGCTTGAACTTTTCTCCTTGAGTATATAAAGGATCTTTGAAGTTGTTCTGAACTCGAAAAACTGTAACATCCTCCAAACTTTTCGAAGTGCGTCATTGAGCAGATGACAGCATTATGTCTGATCTTTTCTGCCTTGAACTTTATTCACCCACTTGAATGCTTGTTAGATTCATTTCCTGTTGCGTCTGGGACCTTGAGATGCTCAAAAATACATTACAAAAGCCTGAAGAAACACTGACACAAACACATTCACGGGCTTTGATTGAAAGGTATTCTGTACTAGCACATATGAAGTAAGAATGATTAGCCCTGCTGAATTATTAGCCCCCCTGTACATTTTTGTTTAACAGAAAGAATATTTTTTAACACAGTTTTAAACATAATAGTTTCATGATTAATTTCTAATAACTGATTCCTTTTATCCTTACCATGATGACAGCACATAATATTTTACTAAATATGTTTCAAGATACGGGCGCCACGGTGGCCGAGTGGTTAGCACGTTCGCCTCACAGCAAGAAGGTCGCTGGTTCGATCCCCGGCTGGGCCAGTTGGCATTTCTGTGTGGAGTTTGCATGTTCTCCCCGTGGTTGCGTGGGTTTCCTCCGGGTGCTCCGGTTTCCCCCACAGTCCAAAGACATGCGGTACAGGTGAATTGGGTAAGCTAAATTGTCCGTAGTGTATGTGTGTGAATGACAATGTGTGGATGTGTTTCCCAGAGATGGGTTGTGGCTGGAAGGGCATCCGCTGCGTAAAACAAATGCTGGATAAGTTGGCGGTTAATTCCGCTGTGGCGACCCCGGATTAATAAAGGGACTAAGCCGAAAAGAAAATGAATGAATGAATGTTTCAAGATACTAGTATTCAGCTTAAAGTGCAATTAAAAGGCTTAACTTAATTAGGTTAACTAGGCAAATTTAGTAATTTATTAATATAGTAATTGAGCAAATCATTTTATAACAATAGTTTGATATGACGTAGACAATCACATGTGGGCTAGTAATTTTGACTTCATCTGCATTACTGTAAAATATATATATATAAAAAAACATCAGTACAAAAAAAGGGATACATTTAATATGGATTAAAATATTTTAATAATTATATTTTATTAAACATCCAAATTATTCAAAATGAGATTAAAATAAGTCAATAAATGAGTAAATATTTTTTCCAAACACTAATTTTGACCTGTTTATTACAGTAAAGGTGCAGTTGGTGATTGTCTTCAGAAACATTTTTGTTATGCAGGTTGAAAGTCCAATAGTACTGATTAAAGTAAATGATCTAAATCTATTTATATGTATTTTTTTATTCCAGGTAAGGCATAAGACTAAAAAATGTTCATCCAATTAAAATTTGTCAGGCAGACATCTCCCATAATTCCGATAAGGAGCCCAAAATGTTTGTCAACAAATGTAGATTTGTACTTCTGTGCACTCATTTCACACAGATATGTCGTTTACATGTGCACACACGCCACGTTCACATGCACACGAGAGAGAGAGAGAGTGGTAAAAACAAATGCTGAATCAAAACTTTGAAATCCTGAATCAATATTGGAGTTACTTTTGCCCGCTGGAGGAAGGACGACACCATGGCTAAAGTATTTCTTTTAGACAGGTAATGTTATGTTTTAAAACTATTTTAGTCACACAAAGCTGATGTAGATTTTGTTGTTATGAATGGGTTATATGCACAGAAGTGTGGTTCAACCACTGAAATCTTCCGGCGATAGATTGATATGACTATTTTACCTTTCACAGCATCGATAATGTAGATTTTTAATTAGCCTAACAGAAAAACATAAGTAAATAGTGCTATTTTGCTGACCCTGCTTTACTTAGAAATATGTTTTATATTCACATCACATTGGTTCATTTGTGATCAATGACAACCTGTGACATGGTCCCTATATTGTTACTGTAACTATCTGGTCTAAAAAAGCATGCGAGTATGGCTTAGTAATAAGTGTAATTCCTGCATGCCGCTAGCCAGACACTAATCATACAGTAGTCGCTTTAGGACAAAGAGCGTGAGCGAGTTTGACCAGCGATCCTTGCATGCATGAAATATTCCACATTATGACAAGTTTTGCTTGCTACACAACTGAAAACGTGCTAGATATAATAAAGCTTTTCATTGGGAAGTATTTTACAATATAAAGTACTATCAAGTTTTCTAACTGGCGAATGACATGATCTAGTGGGTTGTCTACAGTCATCTTTAAGGTGCATGTTCATCTTTAAGGGACAGTGTTTTCAAAGATATTGCTAACGGATAACACTTTGCCAGATCACCTACTGTACCTTTAATATTGCACAGTATTAACCTCTTAAGGCCCAAGCAGTTTTTTGCATGCATTTTTTATTTCTCTTTGCTATTTGGGCTTATTGGAACCTAATTGGAATAAAACCTAAGTATCATCTTTTGATATGATGTACTTTTAGAGAAAAATTATGTCTATATATGTGGACTCGTGGTTAATATCACATACACACATATTTTTGAACATGTTTTGATTATCAGATAGTAAAAACAATTTTTTTTGTCCATTTTGGACAGTTAAAAATTGTGTTTGGGACATTTCATATGCTACAAAACAGATGTAGGATGACACTGTATGTCTGTAACAAAATATAAAACTTCCAAAGTATACAATTGTGGACAAGAGCTAAAACGTGCCCTCCACGTATGTGGCCAATAAGCCCTAGGAGGTTAATACAGATGCCGTTTCTACACATAAGTATGAGAGTCCCCCGGAATGACCATATTTGGGGGAACTAGGCCTGTCATATAATCAATATATCGACTTATCGCACAATACATGGACATGACCTCAATAATTTTTGGTGATGCAATATATATCGTCCATACGTAAAAAACAATTCTTGCAACATTTTAGCTGATTGCACAACCTCTCGATCTCTATTGGAGGTGTCAGTGTCAGTATGGTTTAAAAAAAACACTATAGTATTTACCATAAATGACTAAAGTATAGGGGCGACACGGTGGCGCAGTAGGTAGTGCTGTCGCCTCACAGCAAGAAAGTCGCTGGTTCGAGCCTCGGCTGGGTCTCCCCTGCATGTTCTCCCCTTGTTCGCATGGATTTCCTCCGGGTGCTCTGGTTTCCCCCACAAGTCCAAAGACATGCGGTACAGGTGAATAAGCTAAATTGTCCGTAGTGTATGTGTGTGAATGAGAATGTATGGATGTTTCCCAGGGATGGGTTGTGGCTGGAAGGGCATCCGCTGCGTAAAACAAATGCTGGATAAGTTGGCGGTTCATTCCGCTGTGCCCTTAATAAAGGGACTAAGCCGAAAAGAAAATTAATGAATGAATGACTAAAGTATATTTTGATGTGAGCGCCTGACAACTGAAAATAGATCTGGTAGCAGATATTGCAGCCTCTGTTACTTTTTACCTTGTATATATATATTTTTTTTTACATTTATTAATATTTGTTTAGGATATATGTTTTCACATTCTGATTCCAATGCCTAATCATTAAATTATTAAAATGACTAAATTAAATTAAATATTCTTAAGAACAAAACACTATGTGTTCTTTTGAAGTGTGTACTTGTGTTATGATGCTATTATATTGCCATTCTGGCATTATATAATGAGTAGGCATGGGCCGGTGTAATATTCTGACGGTATGATAACCTTGGATAAAAATATCATGGTTTCACGGTATGACGGTATTGTTTTACTGCTCTAAAATATGTTCTTTTTAAATGTCTGATTAAAAAACAAAAACCCCTTTGAACACAATAGATTTTATTTTGAGAAACATTTAAAATATTTTGGGGCCGTGAACATGTCAGGCTAAATAATTCAAGTGAATCATTGACTTTTACTGTCTTCATTTGTTTCAAAAACAAAGATTTCTTTACAATTTACACCTAAAAAATGTAAATAAATAATCTAACACATACCTTAGGAACGGTATTGCAGAAAACATTGGCGGTATGAAAACCTTGACTTTTCCATACCACGGTATACCTTGAAAACGGTTATTGTCCCATGCCTAATAATGAGTGGCTTAAATTGGTCTTAAAATGATAATAATATTGTTTATCACAATATATTTTTGTGCAATATTTTGTACAACAAAAAACAGATATCGTGACAAGTCTAGGGGGAACTGAAAACACCTGCATGAATCTGTAAGTGACATATTTTGTATAATTCAGAAATAATTTAAAATTGGTGCTAAATGAAATGAAATAGTTCCAAAAATTATACAATGTATTTTCTTTCCCAGGACTCCACAACACATATTTTTCATTTTTAATTTAAGTGTTCAGAATATATATAAAACTAAGCAAGAATTAGCGGCATGCAGCAAAATGTGTTATTTAAATTGTGTGCACGCTTTACTCACGTTTTGTTTGCTTGACAATAGCTGCAATATATAAATTACTTTGGAACATTGCAGGAAAGAAATTGCCAATAAACTACAAATGTTTTCAAAATAAGTATTAACCTTTTGTCCATAAGTTTACATTAAACCAAACACAACGTTAAGTTGTAAGTTAAAAGGTTAAAAATGCTTAGAATCCTTTTTATTTAGTGATTTATATGTAAGTTAGTTTTATTCAGCCTTGTGTTCCCTAATCAGACTACCAGTCACAATGTGTACAGAGTCAGTCAACCAGTCAGTCAGTCAGGTGAGCTCCAGAAGGAAGTCGCCATAGTATCCTGTTTATCTTTAATCAAATAGGCTCCACCCATACAAGATCCTTAACAGACTGGCTCATGATGTCAAGTGATGCATTTTGAGTTTGTCAGCAAATACACTACAGTCCTGCAAGAAGTCTATTGCAGAAGATCACTCAACTATGACTGCAAATACTACATATCGACCGTAATGTTGCTGTAGATCAACCATCTGAAAGCAAAAATCCTCCCCAGATCAGCACTTCATGAGTTAAAATCTAGACAGCCTGAATGTTATTATTCCAACTAGATTAATTCAGAGTTTCCTTCTCTTCCTCTGCAGCCCTCGGCCAACTCTGAAGATATGAGAAATCACTGGAAGAGATTGAGACTCAAATGTGAAGCCAGACAGAGGATTAAACACCTCGAACAGATCCAACAGAGAGATGAAGCTCAATACCAGCACAAACAATTTAGAGAAGAAAAACTACATTTGAATTTTAAAAAAATGCACTCAATGAAATATAAAAAATAAATAACACTAAGGAGGCCTTAACAAAGTTCCAAGAGATATAAGATGACTTTTTCGGGGATTTCCAGGAAAATGTGTTATTGTTAATATTCTAAGTTTCATTTAAAATATATTAACAAATAGGCACACACACATACGTGGGACGTTCTACCAGAAACGTACATTATCTGTTGCTGAAATAAAAACATAAATACAGTGAATAAAAAGTATTTCATCCCAAACATTTCTAAAAATGATTGACTGATGGTTGATTTCTCTGAGCTGTTCTGTAAAGGAATATGTCATTCATTTGGTTCTCAGATATTTGTTCTTTATTAAACATACTACAAATTTACAAACTCTGTCATTGTCCTTGTCCTCAGCCCAGCTGAACCTACAGCTTTAATAGTTTTGTTATGCTAAAAACTGTTATTTAGAAGAAAACAACTTAAACTAAAACTTTTACGAGAAATAGCAAAGTTTAAGTTGTTATCATTCACATCAGTAGATGAAATATATGTAATTATAAATAAATTCTAATAAATACTACAAATAGATAATACAAGTAAATTTACAATTGTCCCCATGTTTCTGTCAGTCCTGTCACATTTGCATTAAATTTAATATAAACTGTGTGCAATAGTCCTTTGAGGCTATGACTCAAAGAATGTGACATCATTTGAGGGAGAAGCTGACAGTGATCAAGGATGCATTCTATCATCAAATTATATGATTTTATGCTTGTTTTTGAATGATTTTTTTTTTTTTGACAAGCTTAAAGGTCAGGCCCTGTCACATTTTATATAAGTGAAAATGTATGTTTCTGGTTGAATGCCCCACATACATACATGCACATATATCAATATTAATACACATATACCATTACATTAACCTAACAACCTAACCATAACTTTTACTATTTAAAAGCAGGTTTGTCATAATTTTTGTAGAAATACTCAAGATTTTTGTCTTTTTCGGGGGCAAAATTCCATTATTTCAGCAGAAACTAGAACTATCAGGAATATTGTATCAGGATGAAAGAATATTTGAAGAGACAGTGGATTAAAAGTAATAAAATAAAGCAATAAAATCCGAATGTTTTGCTTCATAAGGCCTCAATGTACCATCAGAAGCCACAAGTGTTCATTTAGTTGTGTCTGTATCCACCGAATCCCACATTATGAATCACCATAAAGTTTTCAGCATTAAAATCTTCTTTAATGTCCTCCTGAAAAAAAGTCACCTACATCTGGTATGGCCTGAGGCTAACTAAATGAATAGATAATTTTCATTTCTGGGTGAGCTATCCCTTTAAAAACACTAAAGCTGCATCTAGACAGCATTCCGAGAAATTGCAGCTTTCATAGTCAACATCAGACATCCACCATAAACCCATAGAGGCATTTACACCTGTAGACTTTTACTTGAATACCTGCCTTCAAACACAATAACTGCGGCTTACCTTTGATACCCCCTTCGTGCACAATTCCTAATATTCATTCGCTGCAGCTCAAGTGTGCTCACAACAATATTTAACCCGCTTGTGACCTGTAATTCACCTGACGCACAACAGGATCGCATAAGGTATAATTACAATAAACACATCCACTTACTCAATAAAAAAACTCGCTCCTTCCTTCGTAAAACCTTCCTCCCAACCTGAGGGCAGATCTAGGAGGCAAGAAAAAGAACACATTTGGCCAAACTTTGAGCGTTTCTTTGCATTCAACATGCACATGCATCGCGAAAAAAGCAGATAAATCCTCCAATCTAAATGGTTAAACGCACGCATTAACGCACTTACCGGATCGGATCATGTGTCCAGAATTGACAGGTTGACCAGTGAGGGGATGAAGCCAAGTAGTGGCGCGCGCTTCATCGCTGCCAGGAAAACAAACCACCTGTTAGCGATACACTCGAACGCTACGAGAAAGAAATGCTTTCTTAGGCAATAGTAAATAAATATATCCTCACTCAATGAAAAAGACCCTGCCGTCCCTGCACACCCCGTAAGAGCCGTTGTCAGGTAAGGTGTCCCGCCGGAGCGGCGCCGCCATTATTCCCGTGTAAAGTCCTGTCTACCTCATATTCCCTCCTCACTGTCCTCCCTGTGCAGCGATCAGCGCTCGGGCAAAAGGCGATTAAAGGGGAGGGCTGACTTTGCAATTGGCGTTCAGTGAGCGAGATTATTAGCCGACGGAAAAATATTAATTCCTTACAGTAGGCTATGAAACACAGATCGAGATATGCTAGTCTTGCCCACTCTTTTATATTTTATATGACGTGTTTGTGTGCATGTCGTAGTGATTGATGTTGCGTTGAACTGAATTTGTGTATGTGTTTGATTCTGTTGAAGAACAGCCTGTTCTGTTGCCAGGTGCTTTATGAATGCATACAGTAGGTACAACTATTGTTTTCTCAAGTTAAGGGATAGTTCACCAGAAAATAAAAACGTTCTTGCTATTTACTCTTGCTGCTTAGTTCCAATGCTTTGAGTTTATTTCTTCTGTTGAACACAAAATAATGAGATATTTTGAAGAATGATGGAAACACGTAACCATCAACATTTATAGTAGGAAAAACAAATAGTACTGAAGTCAATGGTTATGCAGATTCCAACATTTTCAAAGTATGTTCCTTTGAGATAGACATAAAGAAACTCAAATAGGTATTGTATTGTCAAATATTTAGCGTAATATTCCTCCTTTTTTCATTTGTATTTACACAGATGGGGATTTCTTGATTCAAGTTGGCATTTAATACATATTTGGTGTTTTTATAAAGTCTTATAGAGACTGAAAAAATGGCTTGACTCATTAAATTACATAACATTTTTCTGACTAATAGATACATCTCTGATAATAAACTTTGATGCTTATATTTTATTGAGTATTTAGTTTTGATTATTAGTTGTATTATTTTTAAAATTATTATTATTATTATTATTATTATTATTATTATTATTATTATTAATAAATAGATAGTTTATCCTACAATGAAGATACTGTCATTATTTACTCCACTTGTTCCGAAGTTTCTTTCTTCTGTTGCACTCCAGCTGAAAATCATGGCATGGCCCCCTCTAGAGTGTGTTCTCACTGCCGCCTGTAGCACGATGACTTACTGGATCAACTGTATGATCAGTTGTTGCTAGAAACGAGAATTATTTGTATTAAGTATTACTGGTATTGCTAGTGGAGGCAGAACAGTGAGAGGAAAGGCGAGGCAGGTCATGGACAAGAGGCAGGCCTGAAGCTTGGAGCAAAGAGGAGGTCCTGGAGAGGCGAGTTGGATCTGAGTCAGGTGGCGATAACGCTCCTAAGGAGTTAGTTAGTTACGTATATGGTTTGCCTAGATTGTGTGTGCTAGATCGTGTGTGCCTGAAATGTGTGTGGTTTAGCAGGCCTGAAGCTGAATATTATTGTTGGAGAGGTTCTGGTGGATCTGGGGTCACTGGTGGATCAGGAGTCTCTGTATCAAAAGGTTTTGGAGAATCTGGAAGCTCTTAGAGATAGCCATTTTTGGAGTTTAGGCATCAGTGGGTCTGGCAGCTCTGGTCCTGGCAGTAGTAGCTTTGAGAGGGGCATCAGTTTTTGTAGCTCAGGCAATGACGATTCTTGATACTCTTCGAATAGAAAGGACAGGGAAAGACTCAGGTAGCCATCTTGTGAGCTGACGATGGACTGGTAGGCATTAGGACTGTTGAGTACCACGGTGGGCTGACCAGGATGCATTGGAGCTGCAGGCTGGCATGGCTGATGATGGCTGATGGCTGGGATGGCTGATGTGAAACAGATGTTTTGACACGGTGTCGAGATCCTGAACTACGGGTAATTTGAAACACGGCTCTAAAACATTTCAAAACACCCAGGTCACGTAAAGCGATTCAATGGATTGGTCATTTCACAGACATTCTGAGCCCTGGCGAATCTGCGTTGACAGGGATGGAATCAAAACCACAATCTCACAAAGCCTACTGGACTATGCTCGTGCATATAGTCCAACTGTGTTGCGAGTGTCTCAAATTTGAATCCTGGCTTATACACACTCTAAAAAACTGTTAATCGGGACATTGTATTTTGTATGTATGTCAATGGCTGCATTTTTCTAGCATTCTTCAGATTACCTTGTTTTGGGTAGCAGTAGAAAGAAATTCATAAATGTTTACAACCACTTGAGCATGAGTAAACGATAAGGAAATCTTCATTTTTAGGTGAACTATCCCTTTAGCCAGTTTACTTATTTTCATGTACCATCTGCACAAATTAAATGCTTGGTTGAGTAACTCATTGTAACTAACAAGTTGCTAAGATCTGTTTGGTTTTTCATTTATACATTTTTTTTTGAGGACTGCTGAGTTGAATGTGTCCTGAGAGAGTTCAACTTAAAAGGTTCACTCACTTTTTTTTATAAGGTTGTATTGTGACATCTAGAGGCATGGCAGTATAATGCAAAGGTTTCTTGCTCTGGCACAAATGTGCTCATTTATACTCATAATTAAATTATTGAGTTTAGACGAATCTTAGCTGCGGTTTGTATCGTAGCCTGTTCTTCTGGTAATTTTGATGAACTCTAAAGAAGACCATGCGTGACCTTTTGTAATTTGATAAATGTGTGTCCTCAACCTATGACCACAGCATACATCTTTTATTGGCTCTCATCAACAGGATAAGATGGCAGGCTGTCTCAAAATTCAAATCAACCTAAACTAGTTTCTTGATAATGAGTTTACTGGTTCACACTTACATATAAGTGCACCTCATGTACTTCATCAATTTGTACCTAATGATGTCCAAAAATAAAAAATCTGTCTTTATTTACTCACCCTTCACGTGTTCCTAGCTTGGTTAATTTTTTGGTTCTGTGGCCCTAATTATCTATAATGTACAGTGCTCAGCATAAATGAGAACATCCTATTTTGAAAATGTATATTTTTATTCATTTCCCAGGTAAGATAGGCAATGTATTTTGGTGCATCTTAACAAAACAGATTTATTAAACAAATATATTGATTAAAATAATATTTTAGTCATCGAACATCTTTAGAAATAGAAAGATTATACATTTAAATTCATGAATATTGGGGAAAAATTACAAACTACAAAATTCCAACTAAATTTATATACTTTTTTGTTTCTTTTTAAGTTTGTATTAAATATTTTTCTCTAACATCTAAATTTGGTTGTACTCATTTTGGACCGTTATCATAAGTTATTTTGTTAGATTGGCTCCAGATTTGTCTTCAATACTGACCAATAATGTATATGCACAAACATAATATTGTAAAGCTTATAAAAAAATGAATTTAAATGAGAGATTTGTGAGGGGTGTACTCGTGTATGTTGAGCACTGTACATTTAAATGCACTTATTATGTAATACATTTTTTTACATTGCACTTATTTTTATAAAATGATCTGCATGTCAATACATCTTTAAACAATTTAATTACATTTATAATTACGGTGTTTACCCTACCCTTACACACCATCCTTAAACTATCCATACCCTCAAACCTGTATCTCACATAAATAACACCATAAGTGTTGTGCAATACAATATACTGTAAATGTAATAACTATATTGTACTTATATTTTGATGTAAGTAAAATGGGACTAAATGTTTTTTGTTTGGCGGCCTGGTGGTGCAGTGGCGCTGTCACCTCACAACAAGAAGGTCGTTGGTTCAAACTTCAGCTAGGTCCCCTTCGGGTGCTCCGGTTTTCCCCTCAAAGTCCAAGGACATGAGGTAAATTGGGTTAGCTAAATTGTCCGTATGTGTGTGAATAAGAGTGTATGGATGTTTCCCAGTAATGGGTTGCAGCTGGAAGGGCACCTGCTGTGTAAAACATGCTGGATAAGTTGACGGTTCATTCCACTGTGGCAAAACCTGATTAATAACTCAATGTTCCTGTTTAAAACTCAATGTAAACAAAACAGTTGCAATGTACCTTTCTAAAACAAACATAGCAAATAATCTAACAGATATACGTGGCTGGGGATAAAATACAAATTGTGTCTGAATTGACTCAAAATTAACTTTTAAATCACAAATTAAAAAGGTCTGTAACCGTGTCAAATTTAATATGTCTAATTTCCGGTTCATAAGGTCATACCTATCACTGCAGGCTGCTAAAATATTCATGCACTCAATTATTTTTTCACATACTGTCTAACAACCTGGTCACAGGCAAACATAACAACACTAAAGCCCATTAAGTCACTATACAAACAGACAATTAAAATACTGGATAAAAAGCCTCTAAGACATCATCATTGTACCATTCTACTAAAATATAAACTGCTAAGCTGGGAAAATTTCAGGAAGTATTCAAACATTTGTCTGATGTATAAGATTATTTATGGTCTGTCATCTCCACCTCTCAGTCAGTTCGTAAACATAAGGAACAGCACACACAGAGCAACACACGGGGAAGCCAGAGGAGATTGCATTGTCCCACTCCGGAAAAGTGCCTTTGGTCAGGGTGCCTTTTCAGTTACAGCTGCACAGGAGTGGAACTCTGTCCCTGGGAGCATTAGAGACATAACCTCTTACAGTACGTTCAAAAAACATTTAAAAATCTGGTTTATAGAGCATCAGACGTATCATCATGCCTAGCTTGAACCGACCCAGCATGTTATCTCTTGTGCCTGCCATCTTATTGATTTGTTTAAATGTGTTTTAACTATTCTTATCTTTAGTACATATTTTTGGTGTTTTTAGTTTAATTTGTACATTTACATTATTTATTAAGGTTCACTGTCTATTTTAGAGCTTCTTAACTATGCTTGTTTGATTGTGTAATTTTGGGATTTTTTTTTTAGGTTGACAATTTTAACATCTGTCCAGGGTCAACAGATGAAAAATAGCCTTCTGGCTAATTCTGGTGCATTTGCAGAAATGCTTATTAATGTACACTGTCCTTGCCAAATAAACAAATAAATTAAATTAAATAAAGTGACGAAGCCTAAAAGAAAATGGATGAATGTTTTTTGTTTGAACAAAAGAGATGATTTTTTATGTTGTTGAAATCTGTGACTGCTAAAGGAAAAGTCAATGACTATCAATTTTCGAAAGAAGAAAGAAACTCAAAAATATTTGAATCAAGTGAAGTGTAAATAAATGATAAGCACTTTTTATTTAATTTTTCCCTTTTAGATTTAGTATCCCTTTTGAATCAATCAGACTATAAAATGTATTCACTAAGTGTATCAAAATTTACACAATTTTCACCCTAGTTGCATTTTGGTAGTTTTTTTTTTTATTTAATTTTATTAATATTATGCTCACTCCTAAATATAAATAAATGATAATGATAAACAAACAATGAAAGCATCGATTTGGATGCAAAACATGATCAATGGCTCCTCTTAGTGGTGTATGCCTAGCAGCACATGCAAACAGCCAACGGCTGTAGAGATTAAATGGTAACCTTCGAGGATTAATGCTGTTATTACTACTGCACATGTGTGCTGCATTGGTTTATGTAATATTATGAAAAATACATGCCATAATGAACAATGTATTTTAGCTATTACAAGCTTAATGAATAAGATAAAGTGTTTTTTGAAAAAACAGTTTCTTAATTCATATACATTTAATATACATGTTTTCTACAAGCAGTAAACCGATCGCTGGTCCAGATCGACATGACGGTATCATGGTTCATTATTTAAATTAATTAAATTCATTATTTACTCACCTTTAACTTGTAAACAGGGTGACATGGTGGCGCAGTAGGTAGTGCTGTCGCCTCACAGCAAGAAGGTTGCTGGTCGAGCCTTTTTGCGAGTAGTGAGGTTTCATCTCTTCCTTAATGTGCTCTATTGACTGTACACTTTTCAATTAACTATTGACTCTGAGACTTTTGAAGGACAAGTGAGTTTAGTCAACTGGCATGTTTATGAAACCAGTTTGACATTTGGAGTGGTATCCTGCTAATAACCATCAAAAGACTGTGGCCCACTGTCGTCCTAATGAGATGGATATGGACAACAACAACACTTTAATTAGTTGTGGGATTTAAAGGGATTCAGACAAACTCATCCCAGCAGGCACAGGATGTCAACATGACGTCAGATTGACATTGTACACCAATGTCATGGGGACGTTGCAATTTGGGGAGATAAAAATCAGGTTAACGTCAGGCCAATGTCTATGTCCAACGTCCAACCTAAAATCAACCAAATATCAATGTCTAATGATGTTACAGCTTGATGTTGTGTGGATGTTACCACTATAACATCTATCAGACTCTGGATTTTAGTTGTCATACCTGACAAATAAATTACTTAAATATGATGTTGGTTTAAGATGTTGGCTCGATGTTAGATTTTGGTCCAACACAAACTAAAATCAATCAAATATCAATGTCATTTGACGTCTTAGGTCAAAATAAAGTTGTCCTCAGATGCTGGTAAGACATTGAGTTTCGGCCACCTGACGTCACAACCTAAATCTAACCTAATATCTTACGATGTTGTGTGCTGGGATCCTCCATTTGTTCCAAAACAGTTTGAGTTTCTCTCTTCTGTTGAACACAAAGAAAGATATACTGAAGAATGTTGAGGAAAAAAAGGCTAATCGACATCAAAAACATGTCAAGATGTAAATCAATTTGATGTTAAAACCTAGATGTCCATTTGACATCCAAACATTAATAACCGTTTGACCACCAAAATAACTATTACCACTACATATTGTAGGCTAACATAAGAAATTCGATATGATGTTCGTCATTCGTTCATTCATTCATTCATTTTCTTTTTGGCTCAGTCCCTTTATTAATAAGGGGTCACCACAGTGGAATGAACCACTAACTTATCCAGCATATGTTTTACACAGCGGATGCCCTTCCATCACTGGGAAACACCTATACACTATCATTCACACACATACACTACAGACAATTTAGCTTACCCAATTCACCTGTACCGCATGTCTTTGAACTGTGGGGGAAACCGGAGCATGCGAACACGGGGAGAACATGCAAACTACACACAGAAATGCCAGCTGACCCAGCCGAGGCTTGAACCAGTGACCTTTTTGCTGTGAGGCGATTGTGCTACCCACTGCACCACCGAGACACCCGTGGTGTCAGTCCACTGTCAAAACATCAAATTGGCATCTAACACTGGCGTCAAATATCATGTCAAAAAGAATTTTCATGGTGTCTATTGACGCCAGTGTTAGATGCCAAAGTGATGTCATGTTGACATCAAGGTAGTCAAATGACATATCGATTTGCATGCTGTAGTTTTGACATCACGGTGCCTGCTGATTTGTGTGTGTGTGTGTGTGTGTTCAACAGAAGAAAAATTAGGGAAGTGTGAGTAATTGTGGGGAAATTTTCATGTTTTGGTTATGTTGCTCATAGGGCTTCAAGGTAAACAAATATACACCACACCCTTTCACCTTGTGAATTTACACTTTCTTGCTGGTTACACCAAATTCTATACTTTACCCTCTGAATGATGCAGCAGTAATCAGGAATCATCACATCAGACATTCCTTTTTCTAGTTTTCCGTTGTTTGATTTAGGTGAGTCTGAATTTTAGCCTGTTTCTTGTTCTCAGTTGACAGGAGTAACACCTGGGTGAAAAACTACCATCGTGCAGGGAATTCTTAGAAAGTCAATTTATGGTTCTTCACAGTATATATATATTCATTCATTCATTTTCTTTTTGGCTTAGTCCCTTTATTAATCCGGGGTCGCCACAGCGGAATGAACCGCCAACTTATCCGGCATTTGTTTTACGCAGCGGATGCCCTTCCAGCCACAACCCATCTCTGGGAAACACATTCATACATTCTCATTCACACACATACACTATGGACAATTTAGCTTACCCAATTCACCTGTATCGCATGTCTTTGGACTGTGGGGGAAACCGGAGCACCCGGAGGAAACCCACGCAACCACGGGGAGAACATGCAAC
>CAIGQQ010032409.1:90535-105192 GCA_903798035.1 Danio albolineatus
TATATATATATATATATATATATATATATATATATATATATATTGTAGTATATATAAGTTGAAGTCAGATTTATTAGCCCCCCGTATATTATTTTTCTCAATTTCTGTTAAACGAAACAAATTTCTGTTTCAACAAATTTCTAAACATAATTAATAACTAATTTCTAATGACTGATTTCTTTTATCTTGGCCATGAAGACAGGACATAATATTTTAAGGTAACACTTTATTTCAATCGTCCATTTGAGTATTAGTTGACTGTCTTAATAACTGTTGATACAGACATTCAACAGACATTTAACTGACTATAAGTAACTTTGCAAGTACATGTCAACTTACACTAACCCTACCCCCAACCTAACAGTCTACTTATTATCTAATAAGAATTAGTTGCAATATAACTTAAATTCAACAAACGGACCATCAAAATAAAGTGTGACCTATTTTACTAGCTATCTTTCAAGATATTCAGCTTAAAGGGCTCCTATTTTACACCTTTTACAAGATGTAAGCTAGCACTTTGGTGTCTCCAGAACGTATCTGTAAAGTCGCAGCTAAAAATACCTATCAGATTATTTATTATATAATGTAGAATCTGCCCATTTTATTGTCTGAGCCATTTTTGTAGCATGTGGCTTTAAATCCAAATGATCTGCTTCTCCCCACCCACCGCTTCCACGTGCATCTGCTTTTCAAGGACAGACGAGCCTCGAGTTCTCCAGCCTCTAGAGCTGCGCACAGATGGATTACTCTTCAGTGTTTGGACTCTAAGTAGTGAATATTAAACAACACTGAACTGAACTGAACACTGTTGAGTTACACTAATAACTGGACTGACACTTTCAATTTACTATAACCTTCTATGTGAAGCTGCTTTGACACAATCTACATTGTAAAAGCTCTATACAAATAAATATGAAGTGAATTGAATTGTATCTAATTTGAATATTCAAACTTTTTGTTTTAAATAAGACAGGGAAGTGTCCTCATTTGTAAAGAATGGTTTTTGCAACTGTATTCTGACCATGCATATTTTTTTGCCATTTAATCCCACCTAAACATGACTATTTAACACCCGATCCGGCTCGAATTTCTTTCTGTAACATTAGAAGGTGTCCGGCCACCTGTGCTGCTGTTGTTTTTTTTCATCATCTCACACGTTGTGGCTGCTGACTCCTCTATTGCATCAGGCAGTCAGTGCTTTGTAATTGTGACTCCAGAGATCCCCCTTCTCAAGCGTTGGACTCTCCAGGATGAGTAATAGAGACTGGGGCCATGTTGGCCACCCTCCCACAACACAAACCAAACCACTGCTGCAATCACATGCAATCCTCTCACTGCCAAATACCGGTTGCTTAGAGACCAAGGTCACCTGGGTGAAAGCACCTGAGGAGAGGAAGACACCATAGCAGCTCCAAATGCAACTATACCATCATCTACTCTCACAGACGGCTCTTTAAAAACCAACAGTGTTCAAATAAGCGCAACGTTCAGTCGGCGAGCTTTTATTTTACAGCTAATGTGGTGTTAAACACTTTGGTAATTGCGTCTGTGCAACTTTACAGCATCCGTAATTGAGATTGAAACGCAGTGCAATTAACTCAAGGACAGAAGCGGCGTTAAAGCAGGCCTGCAATCTGTTGTCACAGCGTGTAACATTGCGTAAACGATTGCTTGTCTTTGCAGCATGCAAGTTTGTGTTGTCGAGGGGAGATGCTAATTGATTTCTTCTCAAGGGAGAGAGTTTCATCACGCTTTGTTTTTAACCCTCTCGTACAGGGCGGCACACGCCGATCTCTCAGGAGTTCTCCAGCTTTAGAGTCTCAGACACACTGAAGTGAAACAAACGAGCCAGGACGCAGCGTTCAAGGAAATGATTGTACATTCAACAAATGCAGAGCATGTAATGAGGATTGAAAATGGTAATAGTGTATAAATAAAAAAACAAAACAGAAATTCGTAAACCAAAAACGCTTGTTTATTTTTTTTTTTTAAATGTACAAACTGCAATGATCAGTCAAATTTAGCAAATGATTTAATAAATTTCAGCTGCTCAAAAGTTAGAGGTTGGTAAGATTATAAATATATGTCGCTTTTCCTTATGTTATCGGATTAAAAATACAGTACAAGTAAAATGTTTCATTTTTGTTTTATGTTTGAATACACACTCAAGAAATTGTTTGCTGTTTGTTCAAACTACTTTTGAACTAATATTTAAAGAGCTTAAAAAACACAATACCAGAGTTTTTTGGGACACCTAATTGTTTTATGTTCATTTGTAAAAACTAACTGACTAGCTTAATTCCTTTATGTTGTTCCAACACAAATTGATCTTTGTGGAACCCAGCATTTTTTAACAGCGCACACAATATTCATTCATGCTGTCCCAACACAAACTAATAAATTTAACGTAACAAATTTAAGTGGAGAGAACATAAAACAGTTAAGTTGTGCCAAAAAATCTGAAGATTTGTGTTATTTCAGCTCGTTTTAAACAAGTAGTTTGACCACAAAGTAAACAGTATATTTTGAGTGTATTATAAAAGCGTCACGATCCTTCAGAAATTAATCTGAAATGCTGATTTTTGCTTCTGAATGATTTCTTATTATTATCATTTGACAGTATTAAACTGTTGGCCTGCTTAATATTTTTAAAGAAACCACCATAGATTTATTCTAAATATAAATGTACAGTGAATGTATTTACGGTCACTCTTTTGACAATTTATAATGTGCTGAAAAAAAAGACATTTTAAGCAGCTATAAATAAATAAAACTCACTGACCTCAAACTTTTGAATAGAGGTATGTTTGAACAATTATGTGTGTGTTTAAACATTATTGCATTGTATCTTGGCTTTCCTTTTTTGCATCTTTACAAAAACTTGAATAATAATAATAAAAAATAGCAGCCTAATTTCAAGCCATTTCAAACCATTTAAATAAACAACCTAAAAATGACAACTGTCGTTTACTCATCCTCAATTTATTCCAGATCTGTTGTCAAACACATGAGAAGATCTTTTGAAGAATGTTTCAGCTGTTTACCTTTACAATGAAGGTCCAAAGCAACACTGGGACCCAGTGCCTTTCATTGTATGACAAACATTTCTTCTCTTGTGTTTCAAAAGCCAATAAATAAAGATGAGTAAATCAGGAGAGCACATTCATTTTGGGGTGAACTAACCCTTAACATAAAAAAACACTAGTTTACTCTTTCAACATATTCACAATTTGTGTTAAAAATAAATGTGTGCTCGGTCACAGCGTAAAGTCAGTAAGGCAATAATAAATGAACAAATGAAAAAAATAAATGAACATTCAGTGGCGGTCGAAGTACAGTGTGTTGGGACACAGCGGTGAGGTATGATTGTCAATTTTAGTCAATGTATGAGTCTAGAGTCCTGCCTGGGAACTGTAAAATCAATAATTACAATCATGAAAATGACTTTTTTTGCAGGTCAAGGGCTGGTCATTTCTTCTGTACAGTGTCTCTATAGGCCCGCACCTTCTCCCTGTGTGACAAACTAAAGCAGTAGCTAATGGCCTTCTCAGTGTCACCGATTCTCTTCCGGAAACGGTCTCTGTCCCGCGCCAGCTCTTCCCACGGTCCTTTACGCGATGCTTGAAGAGCAAAGGACCAAGCTCGCATCTTGTGAACTTGTACGACAGGAGAAAATTTCACCTGGAAAACATTCAATAATATGCTGTTACTTATTACTAGTGCCTAAAGCAACATAACGTTCCAGTCATACAAGCACATTTCTGCTGAAAACGAAAGGTGAAGCTCATGCAGAAGTCACTTTTAGACCCAATAACTGTCTAATGGTGAAAGCTAGAAGATACAGTAGTAATACATTCATGTGAGCTGTATGTTAAAAGTAGTATTTCAATTAGGGCTGTGCAATTAATCGCAATCTGAAAAAAAAAAAAAATTACGATTTAAGCACATACAATTTCTAAATCGCAAAGGCTGCAATTTTATCTATTAATTTATTTAGATTTTTGTTCACTATCTTGTGCGCATGATTTTAATATGCTAACCAATCAGAGGTGTCGCAGCACACCGGGCAATTACAGCTAAGCTGAGCGGGAGAAAGATGTTAACCAATCAGAGCTCACTCTGCGCACAACGAAGTTGAGCAGGAGAACCGAATTGGTGGTTTTGATTTACGTTAGTTTTTTTATTGTTATGACTGGAATTAGGGTTAATTCATCTGTATTTTTATAACAATTTATTACAGTTTTTTTATCAAGCAGTTAGCACTACTGTACAGTATGCTTTTAACTAGAGTTGAGGTTAGTTCATCTTCATTTATTTTATGTTGTCTGTTTTAAGGACAATTTTACTACAGTTTTATTCATTATTAATCTTGTGCACTGAATACATTTAGAATGTCTGTCTGTAGCTTGTTTGAAAAAGCAAAAACAGCTGCCAAAAATCGCAACCGCAATATTTGTTCCAAAAATCGCAATATGATTATTTTGTCCATATTGCACAGCCCTAATTTCAATAGTTCCATGTTACTTCGCTCACAAAAAATGTACAGATCTGAAACTTTGCAGGTGAACCCCTCAGTCTGTAGTTTCACACAAGACCAAAAAGTTTAGATTTCAGCCATATTCTTGTAAATTCGCACTGAACACAGAACATGATCAACAGAAACCTACCTGATTTGTAAATCACTACTGAATGAGCTGTCCTCTATATCTTATTGAATCTAAAAATGGATAGTTCATCCAAAAAATTTTATTTGCTGTTAAACCCTCAGGCCGAGGGTTGCCAAATCTCTGGTTTTCACACTGAAATGGACTATTTTTAAATTATGAATTTGATATATTGTATTAATTTTACTACCAAATTTACATTCTGCCCTTGCTAAAAACTGTGGTGGGATGATGAAACACCTCGTGAGGTGCAGAAGCTCTAGAAGAGAGACCGTATGAGCAGCTATTTTTTGTTTCCTTGGTAACTGGACTTTTCAGGATATCAACTGCAAAGGTATACTGTATGTAATCTGCAGAAGAAAACCGTCCGATTTACAAGTCAATTATTATATAAATGCCTGTTTGATTATTTTAAATAAATTTAATCTAAAAGTAAATTCACAGTATGCAGTGTTTTACAAACAGGCAGTGGCATATTTTAGGTTTTACTGGGCTAGTTTCGACTAGCAATTGGTCAATTTGTTGACCTAGTAAGTGACATTTTCTCTTTAGTAGAATTTTATATATGAGCAATTCCATGCAAATGTCAACCTTGCCATAAAAAAGTTGTCATCATAAATAGCGAAACCCTTTAAAAAAATTTTTTTGAGTATCCTAGTATTTTTACAGTGCTGTACAAACACTCAAAAAAGTCTCGGTCAATGTTTTCAAACAATTATATTTGATTAACCAAAATCAGTCACCTCCCTAACAGAAAAGTGTCACATCCATAACAAAGCTTTTTCTTCATAAATGCAAAAATGTAAATTAAAACAAAACCATTTTTGTTCTACAGAGAGCCGACATTTATCCTTGTGATTATCATTATTTCTTTTGGATTGTGCAGTTTAATTCACAGAATTTCTACAAAGTATGTTGTATACTTTAAACTCGCAGACTTTTTTCCAACACATCCATAACGCATGTTTGTTTTCCTCATTTAAAGTATAAAAATGGTTTTCAGATTGATATTTTTCTGATCCCATAATTCTGTGTATATTTGTTTTGGAAAATGTAAACAGATGTTTGAATATAATGTTAACATATCCCTTATCTGTGCATTTATGTTTTGAGGTTTTACTGCAAATGTCACATCCATAATGCTGGAATTGCTCATATCTAGCTGAAACTGTAGTCCTTAATGATTCATGTAACACAAGTCAACGTCTACCAACACTTTCAGAGTCACCAAAAAAACTAACATATTGTATAGTCAAAACTCAATTAATACCTGTGGCTCCTGAAAACTCATTACGGTCTAATGAAGGGAAATAATTATGTGAACACTATTTATGACAACATGTCATAATCACAACATGATTAATCCACAGGCTCAGCAAATGCTCATGGATGCATTTACAATAGTCTAGAGCAGTGGTTCTCAAACTGTGGTACGTGTACCAGTAGTGGTACGCAGGCTTACTTCTAGTGGTACGCGGAGGAATCGCTGAATAATTAAAGTTACAAAATGAACACACTTTTAAGCCTTTGACGCAAACGATAAAACCGATGTGATCAGTGATTTTATTTGGCTAAATCTTTTATTTTATTTTCAATTTTCTAATGTTTGTTATGTATTCTTTCGTTTGATGCTATTTTCCTCCCTGTATTTGTAATGGTTGTTGGGGGCGTATGCCATATTTTTATATCCCAATGTTGACAGGTATAGTTTAATCACTCGCTGTTCTGACACACAAAGCCTACTTTAATGTGAAGGAAGCAGATCTCATTTCTAATTTCTCTGTTCAAACATTTTTTAATGTTTAAAGTGGCAAATAAATAATAATGATAATAAATTTTCAAAATAATTATAAGAATCCACTACGTTTTTGAACTGCGCAGGGCTGTAGCTGCTTAATTACGCCTACTATGCTACTGTATTTCAATACCGGTCATTGTGGTGGTACTTGGAGAGACAATTTTTTTCAGAGGTGGTACTTGGTGAAAAAACTGAGGACCAGTGGTCTAGAGCACAAGCTTCCTGTCACATAATGAGCTATGCAACCCACACTTCAGCTGATGCTATTTGTTGACAACTTTTTATATATGTTTCAAGTTCTCCAATAAACGCAAATTTGTCTATTAATTACTCACCCACATGTTGTTCCAATCCCCTGAGACACATCAGAAAGATGTTCAAAGTACAGAATTGGAACCAAAAACATTGCCAAAACATGGCACTTCAGTGGTTCGACTAATCATAAGAAGCTCTTTTGAGCACCAAATAATTTTACATATAACTTTGTTCGCCTATACCACAGGTGTTCAAATCTATTCCTGGAGGGCCGCAGCTCTGCACAGTTTAGTTCCAACCCTAATTAAACACAACTGGTCAAACTAATTAAGTCTTTTAGTTTTGTTTGAAACCTACAGGTTTGTGTGTTGAAACAGGGTTGGAACTAAACTGTGCAGAGCTGCGGCCCTCCAGGAACTGGATTTGACACCTGTGGCCTGTGCATTGTCTCCCGCATCAGGTCATCAGGATGTGTGTGTAATATGGACAGTACAACATGATGTGGAAGTATGGGAATGAAGTAACTTTTATATTATTTTGGCAAGCAAAAGTGTTCTCTAACTTCATATGATTACACTTGAACCAATGAAGTCACATTAAAAGTTTCGACAAGGTTTTTTGGACGTCTCGGGACCAATGCTGTCTAAAGAGGACAAAGGAGCTCTCAAATTTCATCAAAAAAAAAGTTCATTTGTATTTTGAAGATGAAAAATAAATGTTTCAAGGCATTAAAACAACATTATGGTGAGTAATTACTAACAGAATTTTCATTTTTGAGTGAACTAACCCTTTAAATGAATCTCCAAGGACCGCAATTTCAGCCAAAATCTAAATTGAATGTTCTTTTGAAAATCTCCTACATCCTGGATGGTATGAGGGTAAATTAACTGCATGGTCCATTTACCACTGGTCATTACCTTCTTTAATCTTGGACTTCTCTTCTGGTTGCCTTGAACAGATGTCACACCAACATGTCTTCTCCATGGCACCACCGATAATGTCTCAATGGATAATTTGCGGCAGCAGTGGCGAGCCACTTTGCTAGACAGTAAAGCCGGCTTGGAGCGCCTTGAAGATTTAAGGAGTCCGATTGGTTTACTTTGTGTATTATTGCTGGGTGAATCACGTTTGGAAGATACTGGATTTGCAGATGAGCTTTGAAGAGGAGCTCTGAAATTCAAAGGGTGATACGGGTCGTCATTTTGAGAAAGGGATCTCCATAAGGCCTCTTCTTCTTCGTCTTCAGAACCTGGTTTGGAAGAATCGGAGCTTGTAGACACAGTGGACTGAGATGCAGTGGGACTTTCGGCTTTTGAAACCACATCTGGTTTGCGTTTTTCAGTAACTACAGTGGACAAGCAAGCTGTGAAGTGCAGCGGGTGATATGGATCAGTCGAGTTGGTCAGAAGATCCCAGAGTTTGTCGCTTTCCTCACGTTCTCCTTCGAAACAAGAGCTGTCTGTGCTGCCCCAGCTGAACTCGCTGTCTGAGAAATGACCGATGGACTGTACTTGACGTGAAGATTGAATATTCTCCGTTGATAAACCACACGAATGAGGATCGCTAACGGGTTTCTGATGCTTTACAAACTCCTTTGTAAACCCTGCCACGTGTGCGCTGAACGTACAGGTGCTTTCTGAACCGCACTTCCTCTCGGAACCTCCTAATACAGTCCAGTCATATCCGTGATTCCACATGGAGTGATCTCCAATGTAGAGATCCTCTGTGTCGTTGAGACACTCGGTGGCGTGGGACACAAGGTCGTCCACCAAAGAGCAACAGAGTTCATCGCTGACCAGACTGGACAGAACAGCTCTGGAGTGGGAGCTCACATCAAATGGATCCCTGGCAAATTTGGATAGCGGACTGGAACCCCCGACCACAATGTTTGTGTTGTTTTCAAACAGGGATGAGAGCAGGAAACTGTCAGAGGGGTCTCCTGTGCTACTTGTCATGTGCTGAATGTGTTGCCCTGTCTCGTCTGTAATTCTCAGATGGACCTCAAACCGGAACATCTGGAAAACTGAGGACCAAACAGGGAGTTACTGGCGTTGCTTTATTTATTATTAGATTAAACACAAACAAACAAACAATAAATATTTTGTTGTATTTTATCACTGACTAAAGTTCTGGTAAAATTTCTTCCAAATTCAAAATAAATATATGCTCATTTAGAGCTTTTATTTGTTTATTTATTTATTCATTCTTCAGAAAATGAAAACAAGTCAGATTAAAATGTTTTGTATATATTTGTTAGGGTACAAAGTCAGGATTAATCCATCAAATATTGATTTAACTCTTCTGAAGTAAAAGCATTGGTATTGTGTCATCTAAAATTAATATAAATATGCCTGGGAAAGTAATTGTTATTGTGTGCCAAACAAATACTTTAATGACAATTTTAATTAAAACGTGTTAGAAATGTCATTAGTAGCTTAAAGAAATAAGATTTCTAGTCTCTCTCTGTGTATGTCTCTCTCTCAACTATAATAAAATATAGTTCTCTTTACAAAATGTGTTTGTGATGATAATAGGCTGCATTAAAACTATATTACGCCCCTTCTAATGACAAAAGATTATTAATAACCATAATAGTGCAATATAACATTACACGTTTTTATAAACAATACAATTATACTGCGAATATCGACGTTATCCAAATATTTAGACTCAAGTAAAAAAGTAGCTAACAAAAGAATCGGCGGTTTCACGTTTGCTCTAATATTGTATTCAGTTTCACAAAGATTAAGTATCACTACTATTTTTTTCCCTTTACAATAAACAGCAAAAAGGTCCCCATTCTCCATGTCTCTTAAACACAAAACATTCCCTTAACGTTTAATGAATGAATGCATGGTTATGTTAATCTTGTATAATATAAATGATCGTAACAATTTGTAAATATCAATAAGAAAAACAACCTATATCTTTGAACTTGTCTAATGAGATTAGTGCAACAATTGTGTCAAATTATTCATGTCAAGTTATTCAGAAAAATAGCATAATATAACATCAGTGCAGTCATAATTTAAAATAGAATTTGAAATAATAAATTACTCTTCATCATTGCAAATTTTAGTAAGAATGACAGCCTACAGCTATGAACTCATCTTAATTATATGCCTACATAACGTAAAACCGTTTAAATAGCTTGTAAAAGCATAAATTACCCGTCATCAGTGTGCAGCAGATGACCTGAACCAGCAGTCGCAGGTGCTCCCACACCACCGTCAGGATCTGTTTGGTCCAGGGCAGGAGCATCATCCCGCTGTCCCCGAACCGCCGCAGCGCGGTCCGCTCCGACGCGCTCCTCTCCATCCTCAATCGAATAAATTCTCTGTCACGTATTCTGATACTCGTCCCTTAGTTTGTTCTCTCGGTAATAATGTATCGGTTGATTTCTGAAGTTCGCTAACCGCATCTTCCCAGATAAGTGAGCGTTAACTCCGCGCGAAAGGTGCTGAGGTCCTCATGATCGCCAAGTCAGGTTTACAGCTGATCCGAATGAACGCGCGTCGATGACAAACAAACTTATGAAAGCCCTCCACTATAAACAAATTTATCCAGCCAGCAACCAAGCGACATTTTGATTTGATAGCATATGTGTCACTCACGTTAAAACCGCCCTATTTTACAATAAACCACGCCCATGTCATCGTGTAGGCAAGTGACGCATGGTTTGTTGTCCCATGTGACAAATGAAACCACAGGTATACATGTTTCTTCTCTTACATCACTCTACTACAGGCTTACTGTATACAAGGCAGTATCTTGAGGCTTTGTGATTAATTTTAAAGAACACATGTTCGAATGAATGGAAAGATTTTGTGGTTTTCAGTTTCAAACACTGAATATTCAGAATGCCAGCGTGATGTGGATATGAAAAAAATGTAATGAAATTAATAGTAAATACCAGTGTTAAGCCATACTATAGTTAAGTACTTAATCTATTCCACTGATACTATAGTAACATAAATTACAATAACTACAATACTGTTGATTTCTACAACTATAGGGTATTACACTACAATTCACCACAGGTTACCATAGTAAAAACTAAAATATACAAGCTACACCTAATTTTACAGGTCATCATAGTACTACAGTATGCTGGTGCATTCATTAACAAAATGTTGTAAATACTATAAAACACAGTAAAATACACTTGGTTCAAAAACACTTTAGTCTGTGTTATAAATTACTACTGTATTGTATATTTTCATGTGAGAAGATATGGAAAAAATTGATTGTACGAGAAAATAAGATTAAGACACAATTAGTTTAGATATAAAATAATACTAAAATCTTTATAATATCTTTATAATCTTTATATATGTGCAATAAATATTAAAGTTCTAAATGTTTACAAAAATATATTGCATGGGATACGAGTTCCTTACACTGTCCCACAGCAACATTAATCTAACACAGAATAGTGTACAATGCTTTACAATAACAATTGACTCAACTGAAGTCCATTTTATTTAAGAAATTTTATATTGGCAGCCAAGTTTTTGACATTTTTCTTTTAAAAAAAAGTGACACAAAAGTTACCTTCCCTGGTATTTAGTAACTTTTATAATGTGTAATTCAGTTACTAACAAATGAGTTAATATTTGTGAAATTAACCAAAAGTAACTATAACCAATTACTTTTCTAAAAATTATAAATATATTTGTTAACACACACGCACGCACGCACACAAGGACCCACTTCACAAGGAATGCTTTAACCTCCTGGTGGCTTAAGGGTTAGCTTGACAACAGATTTATGCCCTTTACGGATGTTGAGGCAACTTGCTTTTTGAGTTGACTCAATTTAAATCGAGTCAAGCAGAGTACTTGGGTTTAAAGTTAAGTTGACACAAAAAAACCTGTGCAGTAAGTTGCCTTACAATTTTAAGTTGAGTAAGCTTTTTTTTTATACAATTAAGGTCCCATGAAATTAAAATAAAGCTTTTTAAATGCATCCTTATGTTAGTTTTAAGGATATCTATACACAAGTGTGCTCCAAAACTATGACGAAATCCTTGTTTAAAAGATATAAATCTTGTTATCAACACCCAAAGCCTTGAGTTGGTCACTTTCGCCTAAATGAATCAACGATTTTTCTTCCTCTCTAGTATCTGACATGCTCTGCCCCCTTCAAAACGCTTCTCTTTTGCTTTTAATTAGATGTGTTTGATCAGCCATAGGTGATAAAAACTAAATGCTATTGGTTGATTTCTAAAAAGGGGAGGAGCTACTCTATGTCCCATCCTCTCTTCGTGCCACCGAATAAAAAATGTATTAAAATTTTGGGGTAAACCATTCCTTTAAGACACCATCAACCTACAAAGTGTGTAAAAAGTTTTAGATTAATGGACAGAATTAATCTAGTATAATCCTGACATTTACAAAATGTTGAACTTGTGTTGAATCACGCAAACTTGTTCATCAATAAGCTCTCACCTTGGAGATAAAGCAAACGTGTGCATTGGCTGGACTGCTTT
The DNA here is from genome assembly GCA_903798035.1 of Danio albolineatus. Taxonomy (NCBI): domain Eukaryota; kingdom Metazoa; phylum Chordata; class Actinopteri; order Cypriniformes; family Danionidae; genus Danio; species Danio albolineatus. The sequence continues at coordinate 102,747 of CAIGQQ010032409.1, forward strand.
TCTGTTTTCCTCCAGATGCTTTCTCACAGCAACGGCCTGTTTAATGAGGTGCCACAGAAACGCTGGCAGATCTGAGGTCAGGCCTTTTGACATTTCACATTTTGCTGCTAATGATGAAGCACCTGTGTCACACCACTAATGAATGCTAATGTTCGCAGACATCGGCTCAGCAGAAATCATTATTATGTGAGGGTCAAAAGCTTTAGAGTAGTTCAACCAAACATGAAAATGAAATCCGCCACTTACCATCAGTTTTTTTTAAACCTGTATGACATAAATGAAGATGTTTTGACTGGTGTACTGACACAACAGAAGTCCAAACAGTCATCTGACTAGAAGCAGATGGAATTTATTAGCATTTGTAAACTTTCCCACGGCTTTTCGAAGCTAGAAATTAAAGATATGTTGTTACCTAAAACAACTGCCGTTCATTTGAATCATTTATTAAATGGGTGGTCCAGAGTGTATTTTTAAAGCTTGATTGTGTTTATGGGGTGCAAAGCAATGTGTGCTCATGCTTCATTTGTGAAAAAACACATTGTTTTCATACATCTTACTTTAATTATATGCAGCTACTCTGCTAACATGAAAACGACTGTCATATTTCCTAGTTCCTCAAATGCCCGGCCTCAAGAGGCTCTGATTGGTCAGCTAACATAATGAGCCGAGATTCACGGATTGGCTTCATGTCACCAGGAAGCACCCTGCACATCTGGCTACGCCCCTTCACTGCGTTGGGTGTATGCTTGTAACCTAAAGGGTTTATGACCTCATTAACCAGCATGTATTTTTTTGTAGTCCCCAAACTTCGTTCACTGTAGGCTTTGCTAAGCTAACTCCGTAAAAGCCACTGGGCATCGAACTTTGAGCATCTAACATTCAGAGATGTTGTTTATGTTCACACAGCTACATTACACATCAACTAAAGTTTAAAATATGATATCGTAGTGGACCACCCCTTTAAAATAAAGCTGGAATAAATAATAAAAACTTGAAATACTTCACAAAAATGGTAACATAATGTTTGAAAAATAATAACACATAATATCGTTATATATATTATATTATGTTTATATGATATATGTTTTTATTGTTGTTGCAATATATTTACACATTTTAAATATTTGTAATTAATTGCATATAAATTAACACAAATGATTTTAGGGACAAAAAAAGAATAATAATCATAAGCACCAGTAAGTATATAAATGTTTTGTTACATTACTGGTACTTATAATTATTAATTATTCAGTCCCATATTCTTTTTTTTCCCTAAAAATCTAAATTCTCCATGTCATGGACCAAGGTGAAAATAATTAAAACTATTAATAAATACCGTAAATAGTATAAATAAGTAATAGTATAAATAAACAGTATAAATAAATGCCATATTAGTATATAAATCAGTGGTTCTCAAACTGTGGTAGGTGTACCACTAGGGGTACGCAGGCTTCCTTCTAGTGGTATGCGGAGGAATCGCTGAATATTTAAAGTTGAACTCTTTATTAAACTCTTTCATTAAAAATGAACACACTCTCAACCCTTTGATGCGTACAATATCACCGATGTGATCAGTACATTGATTTTAATAGGCTAAACCTTTTATTTTATTAAAATTTTTCATGTATTCCAATGTAGTCTATCATTTGAAGCAAATTTTCTCTCTATTGGTAACGTTTGTTGTATCTCACGTTTTTATATCCCAATGTTGGCAGGTATAGTTGAACCACTTGCTTTTCTGACACACAAAGCCTACTCTAATACGCAGTAAGCAGATCTAATTTAAGTATAAATACAAATCAGTCATATGCAATATACATTTCAAAAAGAGTTTATATATGAATATGATGACATATAGACTAGATTTATGAGGTCCAAGGAACTTGATGAACAGGCTACTTCATGATAATACTTTTTAGTTTTCTTTTTTACTTTTTAAGAGCAGTACCATTTTTAATTAACTTTTTACACATTTTAATTGAAACGTTGGCATTTAAACTATATAAAATGTTTAAAGTGGCTGACAATAATAAATATTCATAATGATAAGAATTAATCTGCCTCGTTTTTGAACTGTATAAAAGACTGAATTAATAAAATATAAGGTTTAACTTTATCTACACTTTTTTATCTAGAATTTGTATGGCTCAGTCTCAGTTCTGAAATCATTTTCAAATATTAATAAATGCCTCAGAAGTATATTAATAATCCCAAATCAACACATGAATTCACAGGAAACAAAATAAGGTGGATTCAGCCAAACATGAAAACATGTGCGTGCAAGTACAGTTTTGTGTGTCAAGACTGCCCCCTGCTGGTTACAGTACACATCTCTCCACTAAAGAAACCTATGAACAAAAACAATTATATAGGTGTTCAAAAAACATTTAATCTTCCTTAGAGAGAGAGAGAGAGAGAGAGAGAGAGAGAGAGAGAGAGAGAGAGA
>CAIGQQ010032409.1:113945-137439 GCA_903798035.1 Danio albolineatus
TGAAGTGGTCTGACTAAAGATACCAATGGATTATTATGCAGTGTAAAAGGTTTAAATGTACCTTCTCATACTCATCCTCAGCAGGGTTATATTTGCGAAGCCACTCGGCCAGAGGTTTGTCCTTAAAGGAACCCGTCACTCCATACTCCACCTGAATCTTTCTCAGCGTTTCAGAAGATGGTACCAACTCCACCATACCTGTGTCAATAAACAAGAAGAAAATCTATAATATGGGAAGAAGATGACGTACGTTTATATTTGATTAAAAACTCAATCGGTTTGCATGCCTATTTTCAACATTCTCTTTTATCTGTGTGGCCATTTTTGCTGCACATAAAATGTATAGGTGGTTTATTAGAACTATTCACTAGATTGTTTGTTTTTGTAATCTTAAATACTTGGTATTCAACAAGAATATATGATAATAACAATAATAATAATAAATACATTTTATATAGCACCTTTAAAAGTTACTTTCTCAAAGCGCTTTACATACAAATCAAGACAACATGCATAAAAGATACTACAATGAAAAAAAACGGATAATTGAAAACAGAATTAAAAGCAATCCTAAACAAAAAAGTTAAGTAAATACTAGATAATATATAAATGGTGCCAATTTGTGGAGTGTAAATTCTATTCAAATACGGCTTCTTTTCATTAAGAAATCATAAAATAAAAATCCTTGAATATTATTCATAATTAAGAAAAGTTTCTTAAAAGATACACTCCACATATTTCTGAAGGATCATATGACACTGAAATCAAGTGTAATGGCTGGTGACAAAGCTATAGCAGATAAATTATTTTTAAAATGAAATAAACAGAAAACTTATGAAAAACAGCTTCATTGTGCCAATATTTGTCACAATATTACATTCTTGCTTGACCAAATAAACGCAGCTTCCAGCAGAAAATTTTTTACTGACCTCCTAAAATGCATACAGTAAATTATTATTAGACATGGGCCGGTATAAGATTCTGATGGTATGATAACCTTGGATAACAATATCACGGTTTCACGGTATTGTGATTACTGGTCTAAAATATATTCTTTATAAACATCTAGCTAAGAAACAAAACCTTTTTCCCCATTGAACACAATATATTTTATTTTGAGAAACATTTAAAGTATTTTGGAGCAGTAAACATGTCAGGCTAAATCATTCAAGTGAATCATTGACTTCTGCTGTCTCCATTTGTTTCGAAAACACTGATTTCTTTACAATTTACACCTAAAAAAACAAAAACAAAAAATGTAAATAAAAAAAAATCTTACCCATACCTAAGGAACGGTATTACAGAAAATTTTGGCGGTATGAAAACCTTGACTTTTTCCATACCGCGGCATACCTTGAAAACGGTTATTGTCCCATGCCTAGTTATTATAGTATTTAAATATTTAACAATTTTATCCTAGTTTTCAAATGTAAATTTGTAGAGTGGAACATACCTTTATCTTTACCAGTAGAGATGCATTTGAAGTTAACAATGCGCAAGTCGAGTCCCTCCTGAAGCCAGATACGATCCATAATCCGAATCATCTGCAGTGCCAACATGTCCTGCCGCAGGTCTTCTCCAACCTACAACACAGATTTATACAGATAACCTAGAGATTCAATCATTCATAAAAAAGAAGAAGAAAAAAGATAATTTCTAAAATAATGGTACAGAAATTACTGTAAAAAGACATAAGATTTTATATAATACTATAAGACACATCATATTTTCTTTAAAGAACAATCTTTTGAAGATTGTTGTTGTACTACTGATAAGACCACTAGAGGGCATGCTCATGACTAAGATGACGATTTTAAATATTGTTTTTCTTTTCTTTTTTCAGAGCAGCCCACTTTCAAAGTCAAGTCCAGCTTCAGTCAATCATGCATGTTTATAGCTGGAGTTCAATTGATGATCCCACCACTGCAATTAATACACAAATATCCTGAATGCTGTGTAGCTACTGTCAAACTAACATAATGTAAAGCAATAACAGTCTATTCTACCTACGGAGGGCCTTTAACACACCTTAAACATGACGTTAATCTCATCTCCCAGCGGATCTGCGTTAACCAGTGCGATCTTCAGAGGTACAGCGTTGGAATTGAAAAAGGAGCAGACCTAGTTTCAAAGGAAAGGAATGAAAACAAGAAACACATTACAAAAGCATCAGCCTGAGGGTTTTAGATTCAGATTTTCAGATTCAACATGGCAACAAAGAGGGTCTTTGAAAATGGGGGCAGCCCTGACTGGAAGAAAAAAAAAGAAAGAAAGAGTTTAGAGCCACTGTTAAGGCTTCGCTGACTGTGCAGATCACTATATCTGAAACAGGAAGAGAGGGGGAGTGAGCAAGGATGATATGGAAGTGAATCACATGTGAACGTTTCTCAGCAAAGCGGAACAAAATCTGGCATGAGAACTAGAAAATTCGGTCTCTCAGCTACGTGGATCTTAAGAACTGATAAACATTATCTGAACACAATTAGAGTTGTGCAGAAAGGATGTCAAATCAGAAAGAATGATTTTGCTTGAGATTTTATTTATGGGCTTTTATAATGGGAGCTTTCAGTTAATGAGTAAAATCAAGTCTGAGGTAAACATTAATTATAATAAATGAAAGTTTGTTCTACAACATAAACTGCACTGACGTTTCGCAAATGTTCTTATCTAGTTACTTATTAGAAACACACGTTTTATAAAAATGTTTAATCAAATTTCATGTTCTGGATATGGGTGTAGTTGTGTGTTATTAGTCATAACTAGGCCCACACGGAATCTGCGCATGCAGAATTCCGCAGATTTTTATCCCATCATTGATTCTATTTATTTACTTGTGTAAATGTGTGTAAATGTATATTTATTCAGTTTTTTAAAATTAATTTCAGTAATATTATTGACTAATATGAAAACATTCATATGGTTTATTTACAATACAGTGTGTAAAGTAATATTTTCTGTCTTTTAGTAGATATTTTATGTGAGAGACTTGCTTTGTTTACCAAATAAAGTGGATCTAATTGGATTTGCACTGTAAACATCAAATAAAAGTTAAAAATGTATTACTTTTTATTTCATATATTAAGGTTTTAGTTATGATACTTTCAAAATAATTCCGCATAAATCCGCAGATTTTTAACTAAATACTCAGCAGAAATAGCAAAAAATGTCCGCAGATTCCGTCTGGCCCTAGTCATAACTAGGGCCAGACGGAATCTGCGCATGTAGAATTTCGCAGATTTCCAGCCCATCATTGATTCTGTTTATTTACTGGTGTAAATGTGTGTAAATTTATATTTATTCAGTTTTCAAATTAATTTCAGTAAAAATATTGAATAATATTAAAATATTCATATGATTTATTTACAATACAGTTTTTAAAGTAATATTTTCTGTTTTTATTAGAGATTTTATTTGAAAGTCTTGCTTTGTTTACCAAATAAAGTTGATCTAATTGGATTGCCATTGTAAACATTAAATAAAAGTTAAAAAGGTATTACTTTTTATTTTATACATAATTTTTTTGTTATGATGCTCCTAAAATAATTCCGCATAAATCTGCAGATTTTTAACAAAATACTCTGCAGAAATAGCAAAAAATGTCCGCAGAATCCGTCTGGCCCTAGAACTAAAATTTCAGAGTTTTTGTTCGGTTTGTTTTATTTGTATCTTTGATTTGTTTGGGTTTAATCAACATCTGGTATACTTTCATTCCAAAAGATCCTTTAGAAATGTATTTAGCAGCAAAAAGAATGACTTGTTCTACATTTTACTAAAATATATTAAAAAAGGTTGTGTTAGCCTTTTTAATTGAATAAATTGGTATTTTTTGGAGCTTTGGTGTTGCCGCCCTTTTGTATATATTTTTGCACTTTGTTATGTTTGACTGAGCACCCATTTAGGTTAATGTGCATGCTTTTGTGCATTTTTACAATTATTTTACTAAAAGTATTGTCATTTTTGCTTACTACAGTTATAATAATCATAAACTGAAAAACTATTGGAAAACTCCATCAGAAAATCTTTAGTTTATTTCATACCTCCATCTCTCTATACTGAAAAAAACAGGTTTAACGGGATCAGTTTTGCACTCACCTTGATATTGAGCTCTTTTGCCACCAGACTGGGGCTAATAGGGAGTCGACAGCTGTTCTTCTGGAAGAAAGACTGAACCCTCTCTAGACCCTCGAGGAGAACCACCTAAAAAGAAGAAACACAGACTGAAATTAAATGAAGAAGCGCAAGACTGCATCAGGATTTCATCAAACCACAGAGTATCACAGAGATAAGAAAACAAATATATATATATACAATATATATATATATATATATATAAATATATATATATATATATATATATATATTCTCAATTTTCATTTTGACTCTGTCCATCAAGAAATGTGAATTATTGACATTTCAAAGCCTTGAGATTTACGATACAGTATAGTTAAGCAATATTACAAAATCAATAGCAGATATGATATTGATTAACAGAAGTTAACATTTAACGTTAACAGTTAACAAGCTGACTTTTTTGCCAGTGAATCCTGTTGCAAACAATTCCAGAAGAAAAAAAAATGTACTGTAGTACATCTGAGCAAGTTATTTCTTTAAAGGAATATGACCTTAAACTGCTTTTTTTGTGTCACGTTTATCTAACGTACCTAATCTACACATTTATCTAATATACACATTTATTTAATATATATTTTCACTGAAATTGATCATGTTACAATGTACGTATTGTGCAAATACATGCTTTTACATTGTAATGATGACTGATTTATTACCTGCATGTAATTACATCTGTAATACATTTCTGTGCATGCATTTGTTGCAATTACACTGTTGACCCCCGCCCCTTAAACCTGTCCATTCCACCAAACCTGTCCCAAACCCTACCCATATCCCACCTCAAGGGCACCAGATGTGTTCTGCAACACATTAAGTACATTGTATTTATTTTATTGATGCAAGTACAATGGCCACCTAATATAAAGTGGGACCAAATATTTTGCACAATGAAGCTGTAAAACTATAAAAACACTTTTAAAGACATATAAAAGCTTAAAATAAATAATTGGCTTAGTTTTACTCTTGCTCTTTTTTTGTTTGTAGAAAATACATTTATTCCAGGCATTGAAAAAAAAAAAAAAAAAAAAAAACAATCATAGAATAGAAATCTACTGACTTCAGACATTGAAACCGGAAGTACATAATTGTTAACTAGTTTCTTGGAGTCATTCCCAGAGAACTCCATTTAGCCAAGACAAAGAAATAATGCAATAAAATGTGTTTACAAGTCTAGTAATTAAAAGCTTTCCAGAGCTATCCATCTGTATGTAAACCCCTTATTCACGAGGGAGATATAAGTTGAGGCACTATAGGACCAAAAGTATGTGGCCACCCCCTTCTAATAGCATGCTTGGCACGATCTTTTAATTCCAGGCAAGACAGATCTTAATGCTACATAATACAATGACACTCTTGAGAATTACGCATATCCCACTTTGTGGCAGCCATATGGGAAGGACCATTTTCTGTTCCAAAAAGAGAGCACAAAGTGAGATCCATAAAAAAAAGATTAAGTAATTGTTAAGCACTTTACTAGACTCTTCAAAACACAAATCAAAACACATTTGCTATGAGGCAGATAAGATGGTCATGTGAATGGTTCCAATTTCAGAATTAAGGGTTACGTTTAAGGTATACTGTATTATGCCAGAGGGAAATTTGTTTCATGCTCTAAGGTACATCCACCACATCACATAGGTGAAGGAAAAAACAAACAAAAAAAAAAACATACAAAATAATACACATTAAAAAAACTAAACTAATATTCTTTAATATTTAATGCTGGACAAAGAATAACCGGATCCAAAATACAAGTTCGCTTTGACATAACATATGTACATGTGTTGTATATATTTATGAAGTACTGTATATGTTATACACAAACACACACACACACACACACACACATAACTAAATAATGCAAAACATTTTTGTTATAAAGATATTAAATGTATTAATATGTTGGATCATAAATACATATATTTTATAACTAAATATAAATAAGTTAAAGTTTTTTACACCTATTCAATAAACATACACAGCACACGCACATATTTTAAGATGCAATTAAATCGTGATTCGTTTTTCCCCAGTACTAATAACATTATTTAATTGCAGTTCTCTAATAAAATTCTCAACATGTCTGTATAGGTGTGGCGTTTGAGTATCGTGGTAAGTTAATAATATATCAGTATTGACTGGATGAGGCGTAGGGTTCAAGGGTTCATCCAAATACAATCATCCACTGATCCAAAAATCTGTCACACTTTCGAGAAAAATACTTTTAAATGTTTTAGTTTTTGCTTGAATTTTTGTTGAAACCCCAAAGAAAAGAAAAACCCAAGAAAGCAAACATGAGATTCCTGATATACTTATGCTTATGTTTATTCGGATCATGTTTTGAACAGCATTATTCAATTAGATTTTGGAACTAGGAGCAATTCAGAAATTGTTTTTCTTGTTTCCCAGAAGTCTTAGGTTTGAACCCCTCAGAACATACTGGTTATAATAAAACAAAAACCAAACAAACAAAAATAAGGAGCAAATCTATTTCAAATACTTGTTGACATTTCTATTCACAAAATTCTATTCATTTATATACCACAAAAAAAAAAAGAATAAATAAAAAGCACCAAAACAGCATATTAAAACTTTTGAACAGCACTGTAGACACGTCCACAAAAGAAACATGTAAATATTAGAAATAAAATGACCAAATATAACCCAAATTCCCACAATATTTTTTGTCAGTAGACCTGGTTTACCTGTCGGGTGGAGCTGCTCGCCTGCCGAACCTTTTCAGCCAGAGCTCCCAGCAGCTGCACAAGTCGGGTCTGCTTCTCCAGCTCAGCCCTCAGGCCCGTTCCACACAGACACAGCAGCACACAGAGGATCCGCTCATAACGCTGACCAAACGCCGGGTCCTGCACCGCATCCCTCAGCAGCCTAAGCAAAAACTTACACGCTAAAGACAGCACGACTTCACTGTAATATTACATTTAACACCAAAGATATTTTTTACTTAACTTCTCTCTGTTCTTCTGTTAAAAATCTGTGCAGTTTAAACTTTTACACATCAAAAAAAATTAAATCTTAATTCCTGTTCTAAAACAAAAATGTTTCAGGAATAATGGCATACATGTATAGCATATTTTAAATAACAGAGTTATATTGTATTTCTATAAAAGGAACATCTAACAATAATCTACAATCATCTATGACAACAACTAACAATTTAACATTTGAATGAACTGAAAACCCTTAAACATGACCCAGATCTTTATAAACTTTACCAGTAAAGATAATGTGCAATGTTGACATTTCCCATAGCTCGAGACAACATAAACTTCACCAAGGCATTGTTAAGGTGACACTCGAACTTCACTGCCTGCAAACAAAAGCAGAAATCACTTACTTCCTGAACAACACTTGTGAAAATGTGCACTTGATTGTATGGACTGTGCACTTTTAGTTTAATTAAAATGTTCAATATCTATCCATCCATCCATCCATCTATCCATCTATCTAATCTGTCTATCTATCCATCCATCCATCCACCTATCTATATATCAGCAGATAATATGAAACAGGTAGGTATACTTTATGACTGATTCTAAAACTTCACAAATGCACTAAATTGGCAATAAACAGGAATGTTATTTAAGTAATTTTTTGTTTACCATAAATGTTTGCCAACACAATCTGCAGTACAATTTAACAATATTACTTCAAACACATAATCATATTTACCTAACAAACTGCATTTTAATTTGAAGTACAATATATTCAATTAATTGCACATATCATGCAATTAAGAGTTCGAAAATCATTACTTTCAATTCACACTAAAGAACATCACATGTAGTGGCTTTGATATGTTTATTTATTTGTTGTGTGAACCTGAACTTATCTTAAGTATCTATATATAACATGCATATATCATAGATCACTTTCAAAAACTCAAATTTGGGGTGACAGTCAAGGGGTTATGAATAACAGTAAAAAAAAATTTTTTTAAATCGCTAAATGCTTAATTTTTTTAAAGCTTAAGTTTATAAGTGTATAAACTTTAAGTATACAGTGCATCCACAAAGTATTCATACTGCTTCAGATTTTTTTTTTTTCATTTTTCACATGTTGTCGCCTTATTTCAAAATGGATTAATTTATTTTCTCAAAACTCTCCACACAATACCCCATAATGACAAAGTAAAAAAAAAAAATTTTTTTAATTGTTGCAAATTCATTAAAAAAATAAAAATAATAATAATAAAAAAGAAAAAAAAATCACATGTACATAAGTATTCACAGCCTCTGCCATGAAGCTCTAAATTGAGCTCAGGTACATTCTGTTTCCACTGATCATTCTTGAGATGTTTCAGCAGCTTAATTGGAGTTCATCTGTGGTAAATTCAGTTGATTGGACATGATTTGAAAAGGCATACACCTGTCTATATAAGGTCCCAGGGTTGACAGTTCATGTCAAAGCACAAACCAAGCATGAAGACAAAGGAACTGTCTGTAGATCTAGTCAGGAAGGTGATGTCTGAGCTCCAGCGTTCTTCTGTGGAGAAAGGAGAACCTTACAGAAGGACAACCATTTGTGCCGCAATCCACCAATCAGGCTTGTATGGTAGAGTGACCAGACGGAAGCCACTCCTTAGTAAAGGGCACATAGCAGCCCACCTGGAATTTGCCAAAAGGCATCTGAAGGACTCTCGGGCTATAAGAAACTAAACTCTCTGGTCTGATGAGACTAAAATTGAACTCTCTGTAGTGAATGCCAGGTGTTACGTTCGGAGAAAACCAGGCACCGCTCCTCACCAGGCTAATACCATCCCTACAGTGAAGCATAGTGGTGGCAGCATCATGCTGTGGGGATGTTTTTCAGCAGCAGGAACTGGAAGACTAGTCAGGATAGAGGGAAAGATGAATGCAGCAATGTACAGAGACATCCTAAATGAAAACCTGCTACAGAGTGCTCTTGATCTCAGACTGGGGTGACGGTTCATCTTACAGCAGGACAACGACCCAAAGCACACTGCCAAAATATTAATGGAGTGGCTTCACAAAAACTCGGTGAATGTCCTTGAGTGGCCCAGCCCGAGCCCAGACCTAAATCTTATTGAGCATCACTGGAGAGATCTGAAAATAGCTGTACACTGTCACGTCCCATCCAACCTGATAGAGCTTGAGACATACTGCAAAGAGTAATGGGCAAACATTCCCAAAGACAGGTGTGCCAAGCTTGTAGCATCATATTCAGAAAGACTTGAGGCTGTAAATGCTGCCAAAGGTGCATCAACAAAGTATTGAATAAAGGCTGTGAATACTTATGTACATGTGATTTTTCAGGTTTTTTATTTGTAATAAATTTGCAACAATTTCAAAAAATCTTTTTTCACATTGTTATTCATTTAATCCATTTTGGAATAAGGCTGTAACATCAAAAAATGTGGAAAAAGTGAAGTGCTATGAATTCTTTGTGGATAAGAGTATCATGAAAAAAAAACTACACTTCTGCTACAGTACAACTTTTGTGACATCAGGATCCAAATTTACATAATGATAATGACATGCATAAATCATAAGTATTATTAGCAGAAGGTGAAATGGGGCCATTACTCGAATCCCAATTTTTCAAATATTACATAAATAATACAGAATGAGTTTTGTGTGTGTGTGTGTGTGTGTACCTGCACCAGCTGAGGGAGATAATCAGCCAGCTCATCATCACTGCTGCTCTGGATCCAGCTCACAGCAACTTTCCTCACCTCTGTGTCAGCAAACCTACAGCAAACCAGTCATAAAGCAGGTCATAAAACCAATAAAGTGGTCAAAAGTGGTCACAAGTTTAAGTGTGACATTACAACAAATGAAAAGATCATATGACCAAAGTGACACATTAAAAAGATCATACGGTTAAAACGAGCTTGTGCAATAAAAAAAAGAGATAATAAAATCTAGAGAGAGCAGATTGGACACAGACTTGGATTCAAGGAGTTCCAGAGCTGCAACAGGTGACAAAGCAGGCCAGTGGTGCAGAAGCGCGTGGATTTCCCCCATACTACCCCAGTCCCAGCTGGGTGCGCTGGCCAGGATTTTCGGCAGACTGTATTCATATTCCCGACAATAGTACCTCTGGTCCCACAGCAGCTGCCTGTCCGCCCGAGACAGTCTGGCGTGAAAAAAAAAAAAAAAAAAAAAAAAAAAAAAAAACTGCTGGTTAATCTCAAGGTGGATATAGTACTTCCAGTGGGCTTCAAACCAACACTCCAGACACTCCAATCTGTTAATCCACAGACCACAAAGAAAGAGTTAGTCCTGATCCAGACATAAGAGGCACGGGAAACAAGTCACACCTCTTAAATGAGTTTGCGAATGGGCAGCCAAAAGCTGTGAGCCTGGCAGCTGTTGGCACTCGGTGGGCATTTAAAGAGCCACGCTCACAAAATGGTCATGGAGAGCAGCCCACCGGCTGAGACTGAGCCTTGTGTGGCTGTTTTAAAGCTGACTGAGCGTTCTGTTCCACATGCGAGACATGCGTTTTCAATACTAAACAACTGTCTGCTTTTCAGCTGCAATATTTCATCATTAGAGAGTCATTCTGATATCACAAGCAGTTTAGGTCCTAATATAGATTTTTTTTCACGATAGCTTTATGGGCAGCTTGCTTTATGACGATACAGTGTGACTCAAACTGACCTGTACACACAAGCTCAGATCAACAATGATGCTGTGAATCCTTACAGAAAAAGATTGTGGTTATAAAACACATGAATAAACCAAATATAGCATGTTAATATATTTTTTTTAAATAACTGCAACAGTTTCATCTTACAATTCTTACGCAAGTTTACATCTTGCAATGAAGATTTTTAGATTTAGATAAGTTAGATTTTTTCTCTCTAAATTGCAGGATTTACACGTGCAATTATGAGAATAATAGATTCAAAATTAAGCAACAAATTGGAAATTGCAAACTGTTAATTCAAAATTACATACTGTAGCTTAATCTCAGAATTGGAAGATAAGCAAAAAACAGGCTTGGTAAATTTTGGTGTCAGTACGACTTACTGTAATTGTTGAGTTTACAAAAAATTATGAAGCACAACTGTTACTGTGTTACAAGTAATAACAAAAATAAGGTAACACTTTATTTTGATAGTCCATTTGAGTATTAGTAGACTGTCTACTTAATATCTGTTGATACAGACATTCAACAGACATTTAACTGACTAAAAGAAACTTTGCAAGTACATGTCAACTAACATTAACCCTAACCCCTAACCCCAACCTAACAGTCTACTTATAATCTAATGAGAATTAGGCCCCGTTTACACTAATGTGTTTTCGATTTTAAAACATATAAGTTTTGCTACAGTTACGCCATCCGTCCACACTACGCCGGAGTTTTCGAGCCCTGAAAACAGAGTGTTTTGGAAACGCTGGAGAGGCCGTTTTCATTCTAAAACGCTGCTGCTCCGTCTCAGTGTGGATGGAGGGAAACGGAGACCTTTGAAAACAGAGGCGTGGCTGCTGAGATTCGCTACTGAGTTTCATTTTTGGGTCATTGTGTAACCCTTCCTTATTCGTCAAGCCCCTATCACATGACTATAACGCCACCGGAAGGCGGCAGACCAACCTTCACTGTAAACAACATGGACAGAAATGGGAGCGTTGTTTGCACTATTGTCCGTTTTAGGCGCTATTGTGCAGTCAAACTCTGCCTTTTTTACTACAACAGCTGCATATATTTGCAAGAGGCAAGCTACTGTTCAAGCACTCGCTAATCGCTCGCGTTTCACGTGGCGTAAGCCCTATTTAAAATCCCAAGCGAGACACATGCTTCCTGTTTATACTTGAACGCGCATGCCCAGAGTGCGCGAATGGTCACGTGATATACGTTTTTGGTGGAGTAGTGTGTACAGGGATCTGTTCAGAAACGCTGGGTGAAACGCTAGTGTGGTTGTGGATCGTTTTCATGCTAAAACGCCCTTTTAAAGCTAAAACGCACTAGTGTAAACGGGGCCTTAGTTGCAATGCAACTTACATTAAAAATCTAAATAAAGCGGGACCAAAAATAATTCTGTGTAGCAAATCGCCATATAATAATAAACTTTGAAGGATCATGTGACACTGAAGAATGGAACTGGATGATAAATGGAATCTGAGATTTCAGATTTACCATCACAATAATAAAATTTAATTAAAAATCTATTCAAATAGAAACATTATTCTCCAGCTCTGATAGTATTTTGTAATAATGCGTTTTTTGGTAAAATAAAAGCAACCTATGTGAGCAGAGGAAATAAAAAAAGTTACTAGACTTCTTTGTTGTATGTCTGTGTGTTAATAATGTCAATGATATTTAAGTAAATGTTTTTATAAACTGAAAAACTCAGTCACTTAACTCTCAATCCAATTAAAACCCTTAAATAAGATAAGCTGAAGGGGATTCATATAATTGGAGTAACCATGCAGAACTGATTTAATAACATTATACTCTGAAAGTCTCCATTATCCTCCATCTCTAAAATCATGATCAGTTCATCTGCTACTTAGGCTTATTATGGAGAGTTTGATGCTCAAACAAGACCAAAAAACATGACACTGTTATTATAAACAATCTTTCTGATAAGGGAATTTGCCAAAAGCCAGGATCAAATCTAAAACTTCCCTTTCTTCTCTTCTGTAAACAATGGCATTTCCATCATGCAATGCAAATCTACTTTATTCTATGAGGTCTTGAGGTTTCCGATTCAAACTTACCCGAAGGCAGATGCTCGTGCGCACAGCTTTTCTATCTCACTTTGATTATCTTGATCAAGCGGGTCTAGAGACTGAGGGTCCGGGCAGCCATTCTCCTGAGGACCAACATAGAGTACATCCACCGCTGGACTGGGGAAGTCAACCTGTGCATGGACACACAACAAATATTCAAGTCAGTCAAATAATTTCTTCAACGTCTGCACTATTCTATGCCTTTTTGTGGTATAAATGGTATAAGCAGTGCATTCACACTGAAAAGTACACTTTAAATACCCGGAAGACGGCCTTATTTAAATGCTGAAAGTGTGGATTGTTGAACACTTCATGTACTCAACACTCTTTGCTTTGCTTACATAGTGGAAGGGGAGGAGCTAATGATCTAGGGAGGAGCCTTGCACAAAGGGAGGAGCTTATGTATGAAGGAGCCACATTTTTTTTTTCCATTTGGGATGACACTAAATGCATACACTACTCCATTAAGTGCATAAGGACATAGAGTATACAAGTGTATTGTGTCATTTTGGATGCAACTAATGTCGAGTAAACTCAACAGAAACAAAGAGAAAAGGAAAGGACCTGCAGTATGATCTTCTCTGACGGATTCCTCCCTTTGCCTGCAGCTCCAGGCTGAAGGGCTTGAGGAGACGTCCACAAACTTAGCAGTTTACTGCCTCTGGACAGAACTCTGAAACACAGAAGCAGGAAGACAAGCTTAAAGACAGCATTCAAAAACTGTGCCAGACTCAAACTAAACATACTCCAATATAGCTATCATGCACAGTCATACTGGAAGTAACAACTTATTCTTTGTTCAATTAGTAAGCATAAATTTGAAAATGTATTTATCCACCTGTCTTTTCATCTATAATCTAGTAAGGATTCATCGATGCCTTATTTTATCTACACATCCATCCTTTATCAATTGATACATTTAGATATCAATCATGTATCTATCATACCCATGCTTTTATTTACCCATCCATCATCAATCCATTCACCCATGTATTCATCCTTTTATCAATCCATCTCTCCTTTCCTCTATCCATCAACCTATTCATCTATCCATCCATCCATCCATCCATGAATGCATTTACCCAGCCATCTAAATCATTATTAATCGGTGAGAGTCTGTCCATCCATCTATCCATCCATCAATAAATCTATTCACCAATGTATCCATCCATCTTTCCATAATTTTAATCATTCATCTATCCTTACATCACCCATGCATTAACCATTAATCTATTTATCTATCCATTCATCAATTACTGCAGTCATCCATTTAACATTCATCAATTTATCCATCATCCGTCCATCCATCCATGTATTTAACAATTTATGTAACGATGCATTTTATTCATCTATCAATCCATCGGTCCACTTATTTATCAATCATATTATGTATCAGTGAGAGTCCATGCATCCATCTATCCAGGGCTTAATTTGTGACTCCCCAATGCTCTTTACTTTCGTCTGCGATAGCCACCACCACCCACCCCCCACTCACCACTTTTGTGCGCAACACCTCTCTTACCTCGGGCAACATGCCGGATCCGTTACCCTGATCTATTCTGGGACCTTGCAATTTACAAATTAAGCACTGCATCTATCAATCCATCAATAATCTATTCACCCATGTATCACCCATCTACCTATCCCTCCTTTTATTTATTCATCTCTCCATTCATACTACAATCTATTATCAATCTATCAATTCATCTATCAATTCTTTTATCTATCAGTGAGAGTTCATCCATCCATAAGCATATGAATTCATCAGTCCATCCACTTATGCAGCCATCTAACCATCAATAGCCATATCATCTATTCAGTCACTAAATAAATTAGTAATTCAAATATGAATCGAACACATATAAAATGTGCAATTTACTCTCAAAAGTGCATCTTATGTATTTGAGGTGCTGTTTTATGACTTGCCTCCTGAAGTCAAACAGAGGCATGGAAACTTTTCCCAAAAGCTCTGGACCTTTCCGTTGCTTGTTGGAATCTGGTGAGTTGTTTGCGTTCTGACTGAGGACCCCATAGAGAGAAAGACTGAGCATGGCCTCCAGTGGTAACAGCGACACTGAAATAGGGAAGTTTATTCTACAAAAAAACAAAAACAGAGGAAGACGTATCCATCAACGGAAACTGGCAGCAGTCCCACTGAATTTTCCTCTAACTCTAGAAATTACAGGAAGTAGCATGCCATTCTGCATAAGAAGCATTATAACTTACAATTCATCCCATTTGATGTGGTAGAAGAAACTCTTATATGTTCCCACTTTTTTGGACTGGACAGGTTTGAAGAGGTTCCTGTTGTTATGGGTCAGGGCACACATCAGGTAGTATTTTTCAAAACTGGAAAACAGGAAGCGGTGTATTACTCTATGGCATGGAAAAGGAAGATTACATTAGCCTGTCTGGTATTTACCCATTTCCAAACCTTATATTGAAAACTAACTGAAAAATGTTAGCATTCACTGTAATTTCAGGTGTGCACAAATGCTTTGCATGCATTTATTAAAATACTATGGCAAACTGCGGGAATCGGTTTATCAAAATTCAGATATTTGTAGAATTACAGGTGGCACATGAATGCATATTTTGAATGTATTTTGGTGTGGTTTGTGAAAATCTTTCATGCAGCTATAAATAGGCTTCATGACGAAGCACTGTGGTACAAAGAATTCTCTAGGGGAAAAAAAATAACAGAAAAAGAAATAACAGCTTCTCCCTAAAGGGAACTGAATCAAAACACAGAACCAAGTGATGCAGAACTTTGACCCTCTTCTGTTTCCAAAACACATCACACCCCTATCGCTCTACTTGTTCTTTATGGAAATCACTAGTCTAGTCTATTTTAGCAAAGGCAGATAAGTGCTGCTTGTTCAGAGGCCATAAATAAGAGCACTGCAGATGAACTAAGACATACAGAATGGCCAAAAACTCCAACAAACTAGCATTTGTCAGGTAAAACTATATTTAAATAGTTCCCTTTGGACGTTTTGTTAACTCAAGAAGATTTGCAACCACATTAACAATCACTCATTACAGTATTAGCAATCTGTGTTCTCAATATCTAACAGATCACCGTCATGCTCCCTCAACAGACAAACTACTGACAATAATCAGATTGCAAGTACGTCAACCTGTTCTGCTAATTGTAACCTAGCAGTCTACCAATATTAAAATGAGAACTAGGTGACATGTAGATAAAATTACTTACTGTATAGTCAAGAGGATGTCTATTAAAATAATACATAAGCTACACTTAGGCAAGGCAAGGCAAGGCAAGTTTATTTATATAGCACATTTCATACACAGTGGCAATTCAAAGTGCTTTACATAAACAGGAATAAAATTGAAGTATAAGAAAATAAAAACAAATAATAAAAAAACAGATAAAAACAGATTAAAATGAGTTAAGACAAGTTATAAAAGAAAGAAAAGAAACGAAAGACACAATAGTGCGATCTGTCGGATGTAGCACAGTGCTCATTCAGTAAAGGCACAGCTAAACAGATGTGTTTTCAGTCTTGATTTGAATGTGCCTAATGTTAGAGCACATCTGATCATTTCTGGAAGCTGATTCCAGCAGTGGGGGGCGTAATAGCTGAATGCAGATTCACCCTGCTTTGACTGAACTCTTGGAATTTCTAGTTTATGTGATCCTAAAGATCTGAGTGATCTATTAGGTTTGTATTCAATGAGCATATCTGTAATGTATTGGGGTCCTAGGCCATTTAGTGATTTATAGACAAGTAATAATACTTTAAAATCTATTCTGAATGTAACTGGGAGCCAGTGTAGAGACCTGAGGACAGGTGTGATGTGCTCTGATTTCCTGGTTCTGGTCAGAATCCTGGCCGCAGCGTTCTGGATGAGCTGCAACTGTCTGACTGTCTTTTTGGGAAGGCCAGTGAGGAGGCCATTACAGTAATCCACCCTGCTGCTGATAAAAGCATGAACGAGTTTCTCTAAGTCTTCACTGGAAACAAAGCATCTAATTCTTGCAATGTTTTTGAGATGATAGTATGCTGATTTAGTTACTGCTTTGACATGACTGTTGAAACTGAGATCTGACTCCAGAGCCACACCAAGATTCTTGACCTTATTTTTTGTTGTATGACCCTTAGAGCCGAGGTATGCATTCACCTCGAGAACCTCATCTCTGTTCCCAAATGCAATGACTTCAGTTTTCTCTTTATTTAACTGAAGGAAGTTTTGGCACATCCAATTGTTAATTTCATCAATGCATTGGCAGAGGGTGTCAATGGGGCTGTAGTCATTAGGCAGTAAGGCTATGTAGATCTGAGTGTCATCAGCATAGCTGTGGTAGGAGATTTGGTTCTTTCTCATTATTTGGCTCAGAGGGAGCATATAAAGGTTGAACAGGAGAGGTGCCAGAATTGAGCCTTGTGGGACTCCACATGTCATGGGTGTCCACCTCGACCTATGGTCACCTATACTGACATAGTAACCTCTCCCTTCAAGGTACGATCCGAACCATTTGAGGACCGTCCCAGAAAGCCCAACCCAGTTTTCCAGCCTATTCAGAAGTATGCTGTGATCGACAGTGTCGAATGCAGCACTGAGATCGAGCAATACCAGCACTGTTAGTTTGCCTGAATCTGTATTTAGGCGGATATCATTGATTATCTTTATAAGGGCGCTCTCTGTACTGTAATATGCTCTGAAACCAGATTGAAAATTGTCTAAACACCCTTTCAAGCTTAAGAACCTGTTAATCTGGTTAAAAACAACACTTAGAAACTGCACAACACATCTATGTAGAAAACTAAAAGCTCAAAATGTCAGCAAGACGTTTTGTAAGATCTCATGTCTACATTTATTTGATCAAACACAGTAAAGCTGTATTTTTTATGCTTTAATGTACTAAAATATTATACTGTTGCAATATATTACACATGTAGCAGCCATAACTTTAAACTTGACTTTCTCATGATACTTTAAAATGTATTTTAATATGCTGATTTAGAGCTAAATTAGCATATTGTATCAACGCTGAAACATCTACATCAGAGATCACCAATCTCAGTCCTGGAGGTCCGGTGTCCTGCAGGGTTTAGCTCCAAATTGTCTCAAAACACCTGCCTGGATGTTTCAAGTATACCTAGTGAGAGCTTGATTAGCTTGTTCAGTTGTGTTTGATTAGGGTTGGAGCTAAAATCTGCAGGACACCGGACCTCCATGAACAAGTTTGGTTATCCCTGATCTACATTATGTAGTATTCCTTGTTAAAAGTAGTTGCTTCATGCTTTATTTTGGCCACAAAAGATCCATCTTTTTCTCATGATTGATTTTCAAAGCAATGTTATTAAAGTTTTTCATCATTTTAAAAAAAGAAAACACCATTTTTGACAAATGTGATGAGCTTACATATACTACACCATGACCTTCCAGAAATGGTCATTATCAGAGGACATAGCCTTCTTTCCTTACAACATCGCCTAATGTGCTCCGAAAAATGCTGAAAAAAGTTGATTTTGAGTGTAGTGCATGGGGACTATAGAGATTCTACATCTCTCAAAGTTGGGTTAAACGTTAAATGGTCCAGATATAACTTATTGAAGTCGATTGCTCCAAGAAAACACAGACCCAAATTACTCAAATTATCTAAGAGGAAATAACAGTGTAATGAATATGGGCTCAGGCAATGCTTTGAAAGTAATAGAGAAGTTTACCTTGGCTGCGAGTTTGTTAAACAGAGTCATTATCATTCCGAAGAGAATTAAACATCATTTAGTACTTTTTTGAACTGCGAGAGAAATCCAAACCAAATCCATTTTATGTATTATTGAGATATTGACGTGAAATTTAGACCATCCTCTACTAGCTAAGAGAGACGACAGTGTTTACCTGCTGACCCAGGTAGCAGGAATGCCATGAACGGCAAACAGTGTAAACTGTAAGTGTTCAGTGGTGCCCGAGGCCTCTTTGCTGTCCCTCTCGCTCTCTTTGTGTTCCTCAATCACGAAACCAGGGGTAATCGGGCAGAAAGACTGAAGGTAGCGCTTAGCCAGCTCATAGACGGCATCTGTGAGTACTGCTAAACTCTCCTCTACTGGGCTAGCATGACCTGGACGATTATAAGAAACAAGGATTAGAGGGTAGGTTAATAGGAAAATACAGCACATGCATGAATCCTACAATCATGAAAAAAAAAAATTGTTAGAAAACTTCCCAAAAGCAGGTCTGGAAGTTCTGCTTTCCAGTATTAGCAAGCTCAACCTACAGGTATTGTATGTGAATGTACCTCAGCACTGTCTTAAAATGCATATTGCTGAATGTAGAAGTAATATACGGTTGACAGAGAAAATCATATTTGCATTCATTTCAGTGACTTTAAAGACAACTTATCTACTTTATGTTCTCTCAGAACTAGAAGGGGTGGTAATACTGATAAAGCTGTAGTAGGAAGGATTTCATATTTATATTTGAAATTATTTTTAAAGACAGTTCAACCTAAAATGAAAATTTGGTCCATGTATTCACCGTCATTTATTGAGCACTAAGGAAGATATTATGATTGTTCCGACTACACATGTCAAATTAATGCTATTTTGTCCAGCAATTTTCAGAATATGTTGTTTTATGTTTAACAGAAGAAATTCTGAAATGTTTAAAACCACTTGAGTGCGAGCAGTGGTGTAAAGTAACAAATTACAAATACTCAAGCTACTGTAATCGAGTAGTTTTTCTCAGGAATTGTAATTTACTGAGTAGTTTTAAAAATGTGTACTTTTACTTTCCCTTGAGTACATGTTCAGTGCAGTATCGGTACTTTTACTCCACTACTTTCTGTCAACCTGCAGTCACTACTTTATTTCTTTCTTGTCTACGGTCATTGTCTAAAGTAGAAAGATCAGTCCTGTGATTCCTGTCCAATTAAATCACACATAGAAAGGAAATCTCATCACACTGAACAACCTCAAGACATGGGCGCTTTATAAACGCAGCAAACCTTTTGGAAACATTAAAAATGTCCAAGAAGATGTCCAAAATCTTTACACGCAATGATCCAGAGACTGTTTATAGACTGCATGTCACTGAAAATGATGGATGTCGACTGTATGATGACTGAAATCACCAAACAGCCTTAAACAATCACTAAATGGAACAAATGAAGAATGGAAGGAAGGGCCAAATAAAAGGAAAGACCAAACAAGGAATGGAAGAAAGGATCAAAGAACCAAATAAATGAAGGAAGGATTCAAGGTAGGACTGAACAAACTAAGGAAGGAAAGAAGGAACAAACGAACGAACAAAGGACCTAATGAAGGAAGTAACAAAAATATGAAAGAAAGATAGAGCGAACAAATGAAGGGAGGAAAGAAGGAAGGACCAAACGAATGAAGGAAGAATTCAAACAAGGACTGAACAAACTAATGAAGGAAGGAACAAACGAATGAATGAACAAAAGGACCTAATGTAGAAAAGAAGAAAAATATGAGCGAACAAACGAGTGAACGAAGTAAGGAGAGAATAAATGAATGAATGAAGGAAGGAGAACAGACAAATAATTAAAGGAAGGTTAGAAGGAACGAAAGAAAATAGGAAGAATACACTACATGTTGTTTGTGCACGCATGTGTAAACAACGTTCTGTAAACGCATCAACTTTTCTACAGTGTAATACTCACTACTCTTGAGTACTTTAAAAAGGGCTACTTTTTACTCATACTTTGAGTAATATTTACTACAGGTACTTTTACTCTACTTGCACTACATTTTTGGGCAAGTAATTGTACTTTTACTTGAGTATTATTTTTTCGGTACTCTTTCCACCACTGAGTGTGAGTAAATTTTCACTTTTATGGAACTATCCCTTTAATGCTGAAAATAATGCACGAATTATAGTGAAAGACAATGATTATAGAAATAGATGCTGAACTTTAACTTACCATTAGCTGAACCTCCAGAAGATGAACCTGTGGCACCAGCCTACAATTCAACATAGTGATTTATGAAAATAAATAGAAAAAATAGAAAAACGAATGGAAAAAAATTATGACTTTAGACTAGGTACAGGGAACAACATACCGGTAACATGCCAGCACTGATTTTATTATTTTTAAAAAATAGTGGTTTAGGTCAGTGCTAGATGGATAAATTTATTAACAAATGATCTATCAAAATATGAAATACTTCCTGACTTATAAGTAACATTTATCGTTTTAACACCACACATGGCTGAAGGGCTTATAGTGAAGGATCTCTGACCTCTGGAGAGCGTGTTCTAGGAAGGTTGACGGAGCGTTTGAGCCTCTTGACGGCATCAGTGATGGCTGGTGTCTCAACTTCATCCAGAGCACAGCACAGATTCTTAACAGACTGAACCACATTGTCCACTGTTTTGTATTGGGTGTTCTAATAAGAGAAAGAGAAAAAAGCTTACAATATATTATGGCAATAATTTCATGCAATTATTGACTTATTTTGATACAATAGCTATGTTTGGTCTAATTATTGAATAAAGTTGCCTAATAATTATGCACAGTAATAGTCACCTGCACACACAGATATCCTCCTAAAATAGCTAAAACTAAAAACTACTTCCAAAAATATTCAGCTTTGATATTGAGTTTTTTAGGTTCATTGAGAACATGGTTGTTGTTCAATAATAAAATAATCCTCAAAAATACAACTTGCCTAATAATTCTGCACTCCCTGTACATTTAGAAAGACGAAAGTGAAGAACGTTTTTGCTTTAATTTATGTTAGTTTCAGTTAGTTTTGTATGTACACAACACAGTTTCAGTTCTAGCCTTTTAAAAAAAAAGTCTAGTTTTTATTTATATTTCAGTTAACGGAAATTATTTGTTAATTATACATTATTTGTTGTATAATTTGTTCATTTTCATTAACTATAATAACTTTGGTTTTGGTATTATTACATTTAAAACTGTCTTGAGTGGCTGAGCTCTGCAGCAAATTTCATTTTTCTTTTTGATATTTGGCCCCAATTCATCAGGAAGTGATCTCTTTGACTCATTGGATGGAAACTTCGCCTTGTTCGCAAAAGTTTTACAGTATGCGATGTTCCATCTTTGCGCATAAATTTAATTTGTATCTTTGAATGGAAACAAAGCTAGTGTTTGAAACATTTCAGAAATGTGCTACCTCATTCTGAAGGCAGAGATTGACTTGCTTATGAAACCCTTCCAGATATTCGGGAAGGCCTTCTCTGCAAAAGAAAGAACAAGCGTGCAAAGGCATGAGAGAAATCAACGAGCACAATCAGGGACTTCAAAGGCCACTCAAATCCTTCCAGATAAGATGGAGAACATTCCTACCTTGTGACTGACTCTTTAAATGGTCTCTCCACTAGACCAAGGTATTTCTCCAAATCAATGGGCGAGATGTCATCTTCTGCCTGTTAACAAGCATCAAGCAAGGAAATAATAAATAAATCTTCTCTATTTTTATAACAATGATGCTAGTGACTGCAGTGAACAATCAGATTCTATCTATTTCTATTAGCCTTTAAGCGTCTTACGGTTCGGGCCAGATCTCTTCTCATTGTGCTAAGAAACAGGAGCTGTAGTTTGATCTCTGATTCCCACTTCCTGCAGTTCTGCACGTACTCATGACTGCCTAGGCTGTGTTTACTGGAAGAGAATGCAAAAGATGCTTTAGAAATGGGTCAGAGCCAAAAGCAACTGTATTAATCAATAATAAAAATAAAACCTACCATTAAAAAGTTTAGGGTCATTAAAAATGTAACCGTTTAATTGACCAATAATGCATTAAATTAATCAAATATTACAATAAAAAAATTCAATACAGTTCAATAACAAAAATTCGTAAATGAAGAGTAAAGGGTAAATGGTGTATCTGGTTAAATATTATTGAATACTACAAACTAATATAATTCTTCTTTTTTAATATAAAATCCTTGTTTCTGGGGGAGTCAGCATATTACAATGATTGCTGACTGAACAAAATGCTGCTTAATACTCAGCTTTACCATCCTTCTAATTAATTACAATTTATAATATTTCAAATGCAAAAATAATCACTTAATTAAACACTATTGCTTTATTATTGCTTTTATTTGAATTAAATTTTAATTATAACACTGTAATTTAACACAATTGCTTTTTTACTGTATTAATCAAATAAATGTGAACACATTTTTTAAAAACATTTTTAAAATTTTGAATGGCACACATAAGGCTCATGAAAAACAACACACAAAAAAAAATAGCATATTGCATCATTTCTTTTTGAGAAAGTTCACTCTAAGAACATTCCAGAAGAGGTGATTTTTCCTGGAGGATTGTGCTTTGGAAGGGTCATATTTGATTCACTTTTCAATATCGACTTGCCAAGGTCAAATGGGGACAAGCTAGACACTCAGAAACTTTAACATAACAACAAAAACTTTCTAGAAGGGCTTTCAAAGCTCTGCAATGAACACAAAAACATGGACGCCCACGGTAACTAAGGGAGGATGCCTTACATTAGACTCAATTCTTCCTAAACGCTTGGAAGAGTTTTGTTTTGCCCATTCCCTCTGTTCCTTATTAGGCAGGCAAACCCTCCCCTTGCACTGCTGGTTCTTCTCTTCCAATGGTGTGGGTAAAAAGGAAACATTTCCCTAGCACAATTAAAGCAAAATAGCCC
>CAIGQQ010032409.1:142439-165451 GCA_903798035.1 Danio albolineatus
TTATTTTCTTTTAATCAACTATAGTGAAACATTTTTTTTGTCAACAATACACACCTTTGACTCCAGTATTTACAATCAACAGATAATGCATCATGAGTCATGACAACTAATCATGGTTTACCATATTATTTTATACCATACTGCTTTATGCAATAGAATTTATACAATTATTTCCTCAACTAATTTCAAACAAATCCCAAACACTATTGATGCACTCCAAAAAAGAAACAACTTTTGATCATGTGTTGTAATCCAAACCACAAGCATGAAGTAATGGCTACAGTGCTACAGTGTACTGTTAATACACACAACAACAAACTGGTCTTTTGGGATGCGTGTGCTGATAAGAGTTGGAATATCCAGGCTTTCTGATAAGAGTATCTGGTGTTGTGTGTTGTGAAGCAGAGTAACTGTACACCCAAGCCAAAGCTCAGATTAGTTTCGCCTCGTTCGCAAAAAGGCTACTATGGCAACAGGGAGCTGCGCAGCCCTGCTTAAGGCACGTCAAAAAGAACCCATGGGGCAAAAAGAGCTAGCTGGGGCTTGTCTGTGCTAATGAGACCAGCAGCAGTACTTACTATACACACACACACACACACACACACACACAAAGACAACACCCAGTTACCTATATGACAAGGCTTATGACAGTATCAAATTTTCTTGTTGCAATTAATTGCAGACGCTTTCATCATGGTACACGATCATGATATTAAGCTATACCGCAAAAAAAGTTTACAGTAACAGTTTAAATACCAAAAGAAACTTTTGCATACAGCGGGCAAAATAAGTATTGAACATGTCACCATTTTTCTCAGAAAACATATTTTAAAGGTGCTGTTGATTTAAATTATCCCCAGATGATAGTAACAACCAAAGAAATCCATATATGTAAAGAAAACAAATTAATTACTTATTACTAATTAAAGTTATGTGTAATAAAAATGACGCAGAAAAAAAAAAGTATTGAACACATGAAGTAAGAAGGTGTAGAAAGACAGTGAAAGCCCAGACAGCAGCTGAAATCTCTCAGTAGTTCTTCAGCAACCCTCTGCCCTTTGTCATACTAAATTAATATTAGCTGCTGCAATCCAACATCTACATTACCAGAATGAAGATAAAACCAGAGTGGACATTTCAGCAAGACGATGATCCAAAAGACAGCCAGGAAACTCTCAAATGCTTTCAGTCAGAGAAAGAAAATCAAGCTGTAGAATGGCCTAGCTCAGTGGTTCTCAAGCTTTTTTCACAAAGTACCACCTCAGAAAAAAATCGTCTCTTCAAGTACCACTATAATAACCAGTATTGAAGTACAGTACCGTAGTAGGCCTAATTAAGCAGCTACAGCACTGCACAGTTCAAAAACAAGGCTGATTAATTATTCTAATTAAGAATATTTATTATTGTCAGTCACTTAAATAAAAGGTTAAGTCTATTAAAATCAATTTACTGATCACATTGGCGTTATAGTATGCGTCAAAGGGTTAAAAGTGTGTTAAATTTTTTACTTCAATTATTCAGAGATTCCTCCGCGTACCACTAGAAGGAACCTTATGTACCACTAGTGGTACACCGACCACAGTTGGAGAACCACTGGCCTAGCTAAACCACCTGACTTGAACGCAATAGAAAATACAAATTAAATATCCAATTTGATGGACGAAAACCACAGAGCCATCAAGATTTTCACACTCTGTTCAAGTCTGTAGAAAAACTCACATCTGAGCAATGAATGTGACTTCATTCTCCATATTAGGTGTCTTTAAGCTGCCATCACCAAAAAGCCTTTTATATAAAGAGTTAAATACATTTCAGTAGTTCAGTACTTTCTCCTTGTGTCACTTAATTGTTATTACACATAACTTATTTTTTAGATTTTTGGTTTTATTTTACTTTTTACGGTTGTATTGCCTGGGTGTTTCATTAAAATCAGGTTCAATTCCATGTCAACAGCTTCTTTAGAAATATTATTACCAGTAAAACTCATGACATGTTCAATACATATTTTTCCCACTGTATGTACAGAGTAAACAAATGTTTCAACCCAATTAAATTGCAAAAGCATTATAAAGCACAATAGATTTTACCTTACAATGAAGACGTATTAATTTTTTTTTTTAGATTAATTGCAGTACTAATATTAGTTAGAAAAATAAATTTTATTATTGAAGTACATTTAATAAAAATATTGTAATGTAATGCAATATTAGGCATTAACTAAGAAATTAGTTTAATCAATTACCAAAAAAACATCAATTAAGATTAATTAAAGCTTTTTATTGTGAAATTAGTTAAATCATCTGCTGTTACTCTTGGAGTCTTGTCAGACTTATTGTGCAGTGTTAAATGTAATAGCTCTATAAATAGTCATAAAATTTTCAATCAATATTTCAGCATGTAGTAGGCCCTATTAACTTATAAGAAAAACAACGTGCTGTTACAACCACCGTAAATACAATGTGAATATTGTTTAAAAAAAAAAAAAAAAACACTCAACGTTTTAATATTAAGTTCCAAATTTCTAAATTTGGAACCAAAGTTCTAAATTTAAGATATAGATTAGGGCTCCGCAATATTGGAAAAACATAGACTGCCATTTTTTCTCTGCGATATATATTGCAATATACGGTTGCCAAAAGTTTCGAGTTCGATACCAATTCTCTGCAAACATTTGAGCACTGCAGAGCACTAATGTTATCACTTTACAATGTAACATGACTAATAACTTGGTGGATTGGAGGATATCTTTGTTATAGTGTTGTCATGATACTGGAATTTCTAACTTTATTATGATACCATGTAAAGTATCAATATTCCATACCATTTGATATACTGCGAGGAAACCAACCGCATGTCAACTGCTGCTGCTGCAAGAGAGAGAGCAAAGCTGATATCGACACTAACCAAAAGCAAGAAGAGATCGTTTTAAATATTCTAGTTTCGATACTTATTGAAATATCTATATTTTGATATAGATAACACTTGCAGTGGAGCGTCTCCAGAAAGTATAATGAACAAATTACAAAGGAAATACAAAGGAATATTAAGGTACAGAAATTCAATAATCATATGCATGTCAACACTGTGTAGCCTTCAGAAATAATTAAATACAATTAATCTTTTAGTTTAGTTTAAAACTTTATAATTTCTTGGTTTAAATCCCCTTGAAATCTTACACTGCCACAGGTTAAACACATCCAACTGAAAATCTTTCGCTTTATTAGGGTTCACGAGAACCCCACAAATCACGTTCTGACCTGTGGTGGCTGGTTATTTTAATATAATCACAGCTCCACATTGCAGATACTACGATGTGTCTACTGAAACAACACGTGTGTGTAAATATAATTATTGAATATCGGCATATGTCTGCTAGGCATGGGATGATAACGGGTTTCAAGGTATACCGCGGTTTGGAAAAGAGTCAAGGTTTTAAAACCACCAAAACCGCTAAAATACCGTTCCTAATCTGTATTTTTTGTTTGTTTGTTTGTTTTAGGACAACAGTATCTCCAGCAGAAAAGATATCCAAAAATGTTGTTTTAAATTGTAAAGAAATCTTTGTTATTTAATGTAGACAGCAGAAGTCAATGATTCACTTGAATTATTTAGCCTGGCATGTTTACTGCTTCAAAATACTTTAAATGTTTCTCAAAATAAAATATATTGTGTTCAAAAGGGCAAAAGAGTTTTGTTTTTGAGCAAGACATTTAAAAAGAATATATTTTAGAGCAGCAATCACAATACCGTCATACCGTAAAATCATGATATTTTTATTCAAGGTTATCATACCGTCAGAATCTTACAGAATCTTACCATGCCTAACGTCAGCAGGACAGCATAGTAGAAACTTAAATATAAACTTGATGTGTGATAATTATACTCCTCAAATATGAAAGAGGAAGTGAAAAGACTGAAGCCCTTTAACCGCCTTTGACTTTGTTATATCCTTTAGTGAAAGTTAAAGGCACAAAATCCTCAAGTTCTGTGGGAAATATGTGACAACAGCCAATAGTCCTGGTAAAAAACAAACATAATGAAACAGGAAGCGGGATTACTGGGAGAAAAAAAAAGGAACACATTTACACACCCTCCCCAAAAAGAATCGAAGTCTCACTCAATGCACATTCCTCTCAGGAAGTCATTCTTTATTTTGGCAATCTGTGAGAACATTTCTGAGGAAAGACCAATGATAATGCAAGTGGTTTTGATAAAACCTTGGTAAAACGAAAGAGACTAAGCACCCGTTGAACTTTACTACAGTGTGATAAGAGGCCGCCCATGAGGAACAGGACAAAAATGAAAAGATGCATATCACCTCGGCTGAAATATCATGCAAAGAGGTTCACCACAACAGCATGGTACAATAATTAGAAAACCATATGCACCCATTTTGAACAGCTACTTCCTGTCACATTCAGAGCACTGCTGCGAAACACATAGCTGAAGATAGACATTTGATCTTTTCTTTTTTAAATCAACTGATTCAGTTTAAAAATAAAACAAAAAGTGTATAAAATATTGTATATTCATAATGATGTTTCGATTTTAAGCACTGACATGAGCAACGTATGAGAAAATGTGTGGCTGGACAAAAACAAAAATAAAAACGCTTTTACTTGAGAGTCAATCAATCTATATCAGTGGTTCTCAAACTGTGGTACACTTACCACTAGTGGTACACAAGCTTCCTTCTAGTGGTACGTGGAGGAATTGCTGAATAAATAAAGTAAAAAAATTAACACACTTTTAACCCTTTGACACACACCGATGTGATCAGTAAATTGATTTTAATAGGCTAAACCTTTTATTTAAGTGGCTGACAATAATAAATATTCATAATTAGAAGAATCAATCTGCCTTGTTTTTGAACTGTGCAGTGCTGTAGCTGCTTAATTAGGCCTACTACAGTACTGTACTTCCACACCGTTTATTATAGTGGTACTTGGAGAGACAATTTTTTTTCTGAGGTGGTACTTGGTGGAAAAAGCTTGAGAACCACTGATCTATATAAAAGCTTTTGAAATGTGTGTGTTTTTTTTTTAATTCCATTAAGAATGTTGCAGAGATACTGTCTAGGTTAGTCACAATACTGGATTCAGTACCAATCGATACTGAAATTTTAAAAACGTCAATTTCCCACGAACATTTGAGAGCTGTTGAGAATGTTCTTAAACACCACTGATTTGCCATTGTATTAACATGCTCAACAGAAATGACTGTGATTGGCCATGAAGGTCATTAGTTCACCGAACTCACCGGTGTTTACTGAGTGTAACCACAGATACAGGGACACTGGAGCATTTTAAAGCTGTGATTCATCAGCGAATAGCCCGTATGTCAGCTTATAGACAAACCAGCTGATTGACGTGACTTTGAAATGCTCCAGTGTCTCTGTATCTGTGTTACCAAATTGGGTAAACTACCTTTTAAAATTAAGTTTTAAACTACTACTACAAACTACAACTCCATTGTTGGCTTTCCTTACTCTAATTGATGTGGTAATCAGTTTTAAAAAAACAGTGCTTCCAACACTTCCCAAGTAATCAGAAAGCACGATTCGCTCTTACCTGTTTGCCTGTGCTTTGATTTGTTGAGTTTGCAGATATGCTGAGTGATTGGCTTCTTGTTACAGCCGCCCCTGTGGATGCTCTTCTGGGTTGAGTTGCCTTGCTTTTTTCCTGTGCTGTAGTACTGCCGTTATCAACAGTTTCTTGCTCATCCTGAAGAACCGCATCCCATGGGTCTTTAGCTTTTCCAGACTCCTCAATAAAAGGTGAGCCTGAAACAGCAGGTGTCTCCTCAACCTCCACCTCCCTGTGCTTGTTGAGAGGGTCCAAATCCAGCCATTCAAATCGGCTGATGTTGTGAGGTTCTGAGGGCTGAGGAACGGGTTCCAGAGATTTGACACTCGCCGATTCGGTTTCCATGCTAGAGGACCTGCCGTTTTTCAAGTATTCCGAAGTGCTGGCAATCTTGTCAAACAGCTTGGCCATCTCTGGGGTGACGGCAGGCTGAGAGTAGACCAGAGCAGCAGGTGGTTGGATGGGAGTAAAGGAGAGGAAGGGGGTCGGAGGAATAAATGGAGACATTGCTGGACTAAAGCCATTCTGGAAAGAGCAAGGAGGCTTCGCAAAGGGAGCAGAGGGGAAGATGGGAGTCTGTGCATGCGTTGGAGTGGCTGTCCAGTGGAACGAAGAGGGGTTGAAGGCATGTCCGCCAGGATATGATGCACTGAGATTGCAACCCAGCAAAGAGGAAGGTCTTGTCATTTTGTTTGCACCAAAACTGTCATCCAGAAGCAGCTTTTCCAGCTCCTCCTTGGTCAATTTCTCCAAATCGATGTCCTCAAAGTTGTCTTTTTGCTCCTTCTTCTGTGTTTCTGATTCGCAGAATACAATAAGGTCTTTCTCTTGCCGTCTAGTGGATGTGTGCGCTGTTGGATTGGGAAGGGGATTAACGGAAGACGCTGTGGCTGGGAGTGTGTGCCTTTTCTCACGCTTAATTTTATCGAAGGCCTCTACCTCCATGCGTAAAGCCTCTTCCTTTCCCACAATCCCTTTGGGCCGGACCACCCCCGGAGAGGCTGGCCTGTCAAACTTAAACCCATTGCCACTGGATATGTGGGCCATGGTGTCAGCTTTGCCTTGCGATGTACATGAGGAGACCACTGGGTTCTGATGGGAACTTTACCACAGGTGCCTATGGGAGAAAATTGAGAGAACATTACACTTGAGTTTCAAAACACAAAAGATGCATTGCATGTTCTGTGCCAAATATAATGCACTGGTAAAGCTACTTTTAATGGCAGTGATCAATACACTCAGTACTGTGTCGCTCTGGGCTATTTTTAACAATCAATTATCCTGTTCACAATAGTGCGGATACAAATATGAGCCATCACTCACGGTAATGGACTTAGTCCATTATGCAGCAACACTAGCACAGCGTTTTGCCCCAAATCAAACAAATGAGTCCTTTTGGACATGACAACAGCATGGAAAGATGGATGAATACAACCCTGCATTTTTTCCATTACAACTGACTCTGCAACAACTGAGACTTGTAAAAAAAAAGATGTGATCGGACCAAAGACGATCTTCCATACTGCAATCTGATGATCATAAGGTTTGGATTTCTGACAAAAGCCTCTTTAAAATTTTAGATATTAAAAAAAAAATCTTTAAGTATGAAAACAAAACATCATTAGGAAAATACAGTATAGTTGAGCGACCAGCGAGGGTGTGTCCAACTCTGGTTTTATTGGATGAATGGCAGGCACTTACAAGCACATACCAGACATTTCCTTGTGCCCTGCAGGCCAGAGACATGCCAGCTTGCAATTAAAACAGAACCAATTAGGTGCAAACTTAAGACAGAATTAGGTTTCACCCCTTGTTCAAATCTTCACTAAAACTACAATGCTAAAACACAAGCAAAATATGGCAGGATTTGCATTGTAAGTGACAGTGACGATTTATATGTGAAATAATAGAAATAAACACAGATGTGTCTCTGACAATAAAGACAAGAAAAAAATGTTGTTATAGATGTTATGTGCAATGTAATACAAAGTTTTATTGAATGTATAAATAAATGTCTTGATATTTAACGTAGAAATGCTATTATTTTGAGGGGGAAACGTTTTTTTAAGTTCTTCTGCTAAATTGTAAAGTGTTGGCTTCACTGTCAAAGTAATACTTATGCAATGAGGTCAAAAGTGTGTTTATAGAGTGTTTTACAACAGCAGGGAACACAATTCAGCCAATCATACACTGTTCATTTTATAATAAAGAACTTAACCGATATATAATTGCAGGTAAACATTTATTAGGACACCATGGTTTCTGTGACATATATAAGGCAGAGAGTCACAGAATCCAATTTACATTCAAAATGTAAATGTAAAACGTATAAAATGTAAATCACAATCTGGACTGAACTAGGCTGTGAATATACAAGAATATTTGAATATAAGTTGCCAAGTTGTGCGTCTAGGTGAATGACCTTCCTCATTTACTGCTTGCTTTAAAAAAAAAATACTATAACCATATTATGCCCTCTTCTATACCCTACCTCAGCACATGATAATCCCAACAAATTATCAATTCTGAGAGTGCCTCACAAAGGTGAGTGGGCTTGACAAAATAAAAAAAAACTATCCCCCCCCCCTAGCCCAAGCACTTAATTCTCTGAGCACAAACTTCTTGTGTGTATTCGTTTTGTACTTTTTGTTAAATCACTGAATGACCCCGCAACTGTAAATCGCTTTGGACAAAAACGTCTGCTAAATGACAAAATGTATATATTTATACATGAAAACTAAAAAAATCTGTCAAAATAAAATCTGGTTTATTTTGACCAAATTATGAGCAAAAATTAATCCTGTTTCTAAAACTGTAATTTAATAACAATATTAATAATAATAATAATAATAATAATAATATAATTTAATAATAATTATATGAAATCTGAGAGAAAATAAAGCATATTTAATTAGACCTTAATTTATCAACATCAAATGCTGTTCATACAATCTGAATTTATTTATAGCTATCCATTGATTAACATTATCAGATGCTGTATAATAAATAATAAAAATGTTTCAGCATGGTTGCTCAACTAATAGGTTTAATACCATTGGTAAAAAGGTAGTAATATAACTTGAGTACATATTTAATTATTTATAAAATATCTTTTTATTGCATTTCCTGCTATAATAATAAAATCCTTATTTACCATATACTGTAAAATCACTCATAAAGCAATAAAAGATTTGGATTATACCGTCCAGCCCAAACACAGATAATCCAAGAACAACATACCACACACAAAGTCAAACTACATTGGAAATTGGTCAATCTACTTCCCAAAGACATTCGTGCTGCCAAGTCTGACCATCAATACACTGCTGAGGTCATTGTGCACAGTGAGGAATTTAGCATGCAAGCCAGAGAGATTGGTCCCTCAGAGCACTGTTCACAGAAGTGAACAAACATGTATTATCAGTATGACATCCAATAAGATGACGCTCAGCTATGTAGTCTGTTATTCATAATTAAAATTATGAAAAACCGAGAACTACATAAACATATTAAGGGCTGGGCGATACGACAATTATCTCATATCATTATTCAAGTCATCTCATATCCGGATAACGATACTTGAAACGCTAATGTTTATTTATATTGACCAAATTCATTAATTTTTTTTCGACTTAGTCCTTTTATCAATCAGGGGTCACCACAACGGAATGAACTGCCAACTTATCCAGCACATTTTACGCAGCGGATGCCCTTCCATGCCTCTTGCATTCACACTCACCACATGTAAAGTAATATTAAATTTTTTACATTTTAAAAGTACAAACTCAGATATTTACACACTCTGATGATTATATTTCTCACTTTATGAATTTTTTGAACTTGAGGCCAAACGTTTGATTATAAAGAACATAGAAATATAAAATAAATACGAATCAAATATTAAAGACTTCTCAAAAAATGAATGATTACAGGTCCAAGAAAAAGAAGAAATTGCTAAATGAAATGTTTCCATCTGCATAATGTAATGGTGTAATGATGTACTCGTTTCAATTATGAAAAAGTATTACTGTAAGCTAAGTATTTTTGATACAATAAAATAAACAACAGAGCATAATATGAAATGGTTGACTTTTTATTTTGTCCACCCCTTTTTCTTATGTGACCTTTTACTTCCACTCTAAGAAATGTAACTTTAACTCTAAGTAAAAAAAAAATTGACCAGTTTCTTTGGTTCAGTTGTGTGCCTGACACCACTAATTGTCCAGTTTTATGTTTTAACAAAATCCTATGGACAAAAGGTCAACCATGCCATGTTAAAGGATTAAGATGATTACAGCAGATCAAATGGTTGAAACGTTTGGAGTGTAATATCTAGTCACTCATTCTACATTTTTTCATATTAGAAGTAAAAAAATAACAAACTGATTTTATCAAACCTTTGTAGTTAAAATCTCATGGGAACGGTTCTCAACCCTAAGGCCAAATACCTGACTGCACACTTTTAATAACGACAAACATCACTTATCTATGCATTCTAAAAACCCTGCAAAGATCTTTTTACGTGTTGTGCTGTCAAGCCATATCTGAAGTAAACAAAAATGTTTTTGTACTTTCAATAAAACGATTAATGAAACTTTCATGCAACTGTTCAAAGTACAGAAGTCACACTCAAGACGCAAATGAATAACTAGATAATGCATATGGCTTTTAAATAACAGTGCCACACTTATAATGCACGAAAAAGAATGCACAAATTGAAGAGAAAAAAAAACTGATGTTGGTTTCTGATGCTTTTCTAAGCACTTGCAAAACATGTCAAGAGAAAACAAACTGTTCCCAAGATGGTAACAACGATCATAGGGGTAAATCAATGAGAAATTACAAAAACACGCCACTCATATTATGTCAAACCTGTCATTACTCATGTCCTGTTTACGATAAACACAATATAGTGAGTTTAAGTGACAGAAAACAATTGAAGGACAGACGTTTCATCAAGCTAGCATACCCAAGGCACATGATTCATGCATATTACTACAATGATGCAACATTGCAAGAAAAACACGATAACATACCACCATTTCAAGGGAAGTTATCCAGAATAAATAAAAAAAAACATATGTGCTGAATCAACACATTTCACAAGCCTATTTCAGTTGTCAAGTTAAAAACGAGGCAAAACCTGCTACTCCAGTCAGCGACCACAATAAAACTGACTCAAAAGACACACAAAAGAGCTTTCATCCCTATGAAAAGCATGCCAATATTGTAATTATTACGCATAATTTCAACTATGCTCTTTCAGCTAGTGAAGAAAAAAAAGAAAAAAATCTGTAATGGAAGGCCACATCATATATGCAAAGAAATATTCTTGCATAAACACTTGTTGGTACGTTAGTAAGATTTCATTTTTAATACAGTTAATGGGTCACTACAGACAACATTTGTATTAGAATTAATAATGAATCCTATTTGATACAGAAGAGTTATAGGCTTCACACTGTTGCGAAAAAAGGGATAGTAAAGGTGCAGCAGGAACTTGAGTTTCATCATTTACTTTCATTAACATGTTTTGAAATATTGCATTGAGTAACGTTACTGTTAATGAGACATTAGTTGAAATGCTTGATTTAAAAGCAAAATGCAACTAACATACGTCAACAGCTACTCATAAATAAATAAATAAATAAATAAATAAAGGCAATTGCGGTTTTAAAGACATTTAAGAAAAATAAAAGTTGATTTACAAATGCAGCAAACTGTAGTTAACTTGGCCAAAGAAGCCAAGTTACCGCAACCACATCTTTTAATCAGCCAATATTAATATTTCTCCTCAAATATTGCTGTCAGCTCTAACAATATTCTCAAAAGACATCCAAAAAGACAAAGTCTCAACACTTACGCGAAATACCTCCCGTAAAAAGTTGTTTTCGAAACTTTTAGGCACTGTTTGTGCAAATGTTTCGGCATTTCGGCGCACTCAACGCGCCAACAAAAAGTGAAAACACAAGCCGAAGAAAAACAAACAGAACAACTACTCGGACAAACACAACATACTGTACTTCCGGTACACGGACGAGCAGAGCCGATGGATAAACCTAACTGCGTAGCAAGAGTTTGCGTATGAATAAAGTACGATTCCCACCTTCAGACTCTCCGATCTTTGACGCTGGACATTTTCCTCCAGCTGGAAAATTTGCTCATGTAGTCGTAGACGCAAACGTCAGTTCCTGCTGGAGATCAGAGAGGAAAGATCACGGAGAAACAGCG
Source organism: Danio albolineatus (assembly GCA_903798035.1). Lineage (NCBI taxonomy): Eukaryota > Metazoa > Chordata > Actinopteri > Cypriniformes > Danionidae > Danio > Danio albolineatus. The sequence goes on from CAIGQQ010032409.1 coordinate 154,256, forward strand.
ACACCTAGAGGCCATAAAAATCACGACGCTTCTTTGGTTGCTGAACTGAACTTTATGCACTACAACAGAGCGTCGATGCCATCTGCTGTTTAAATGTTTAAGATTTAAGGTGCTTCTCCATCCCGGCAATACTGCCATGTTGAGTAGTTGGCACTTTTTGATAGGCTAGTAAAAACTCTGAGTGATAACAGCGTCAGGGGCTTTTGCTTTTATCACACTGGAGCATACATTTGCTACATACCTCACAGATCTTTCTTTTAAAAAAAATGTTTTCTACTGGATGCTTTACATTAATATATGACCCACATATGGGGTCATATATTACCCAAATATGTTGGGGAAACCATTCATTCACTCGTTCATTTGCTTTTCGGCTTAGTCCTTTTATTAATCAGGGGTCACCACAGCGGAATGAACCGCCAACTTATTCAGCATTTGTTTTATGTTTTATTTTTATGTTTTTTGTCCTTGCAGCTGCAACCCATCACTGGTAATTGGGGGAACCAATTTAATAAAACTTCAATAAACAGGAAAACTCTTATTTGATTGGTATATCTGTTTTATACAACTGTTCTGTTTAAATGAACCAAATTATATTGCCTATATTAACTTAGAAAAGCTAAATATTCATTTAAAAAAGGGGGGAGTCTATTAATTTATGCTGAGCACTATATGTGTATAAATCCTCATTTTGATGAGATTAAATAAACAAATCAAGACTGAATTACTGTCATAAAGAATGTTGTACTCAGATTTAAAAATACAAATATGAACATTGATTAGGTTTATTATACTAACTGCCAATGTTTTTTAAATAATTATACATTAATTTAATTTGAAAAAATTGCCTAAATACTAACATGAACATTACCTTTGGGTCACATCGCCATACACCCCCCCCACCGCCTATGACCAGATTTCTGATGTGGAAACATGACGATTTTCAAGTTTGAATGTAAAAATGTCACAATAAAGAAAAACGGGGACAATATTTATCTATTTTAGGTATATGCACTTTATTTTACCTAATAATTAGCCTATTCACATATATTCTGTATTTAATATCATTTAACAAAAACTGCACTGTACAAGCACACAGCTCGCACTGCTCTAATTGACTTAACGCTGATATCAATTATTGTGTACATTTAAATGACCCTTGTCATTCTGTCACCATGGCAACCTGAGTTCGTTTAAAAATCCTCACAATTGTCTATAAAGTTATCAATCTTCATCATCGATCTACAAAACTCTGAACACATCTCCTGTTGGCGAAAAGTTTCATCAGTTTGTCGACTTTGGGAAGTTGTTTTGAAGTTGTTCGCGATGATGCTGCGACGCTCAAGAAGGACCAGGACTCTTCCCCCTCACCTGAAGGACTTCCTGCTGGAGGGTGTCTCATCCGTTGAGAAACGCTCAGCGGCGGACAGGTCGGACACAGCAGCTGCATGTCAGACACATCTCTGGAGCAGCAACACCTGAAGAACGCGGCTGTCCTTCCTGTCCTCCGTCCCGCAGACTCAGTCTCCTCAGTAGGTGAGTGTCCACAGGAGGAGCCTCTTTCCATCCACGGTCGAAGTGTGCAAGACTATCAGCACATCTACCACAGTGTGATGGCCTCCACCATGAAGAGGCGTGCTGGTCGGTACAACATAAAGTGGGGCCTGGAGATCAAGCAGCGGCTGTGGGAGAAGCTGGACCGGCCTGCATTGCTGGAGACCGAGCAGCCTGATGGACATGTGTTCATCACGGAGGTCAGATCCGAGTCCAGCGTCGCTCCTCAAATCCCTGTAGACATCAGCAAAGAGCCACTGCCCAGGGAGCCCTGAAGAAAGAAGCCCATCCATTGAGACATCATAGTGTCAGATAGAGGATCAAGGGCATGTATGTACATACTGTATTGTATATACAGTTTTGCTACTGCTCCGCTCTTTGCACTTTTGCTTTTATATTTTATACTCTAATTTTAACTTGAGCCTATCAGCACAGTGCTCAAACAACACAGCTTGAAGATCAACATCGAATCTACAAACTTTCTGGAATACAACTTTACCAACGCGAGGGGAATTATCGTCTAAACAATCCTCCCGCTACCAGCTGCTTACATTCCTGAGACGGGAAAACACAGCTGTGAAAATGCCTCTGGATCGGATTGATTCAGATTCTCACTGCTGCACTCACTGCCAAAGACTTCTACAAACGATTGCAGTTCTTGAAACAAAGTTAATTGCGATTCGACCAGAACTGCCGGATCACCGGATCACAAAAGATCGTTTCACTGTGGACCCACACAGTATACAGCCTACTCCAGCTACTGTTTTAAGAGTGAAACTGTTGAAAATCAATGTGATAACAAATGGCATAAACAAGGTGCGACACCAAAGGGTACTCGCGGGGTCAGATCATACGCTGCTGTATTAGCGTCCTCTACCCCAAATACAGCTCGGACTTGTAAGGTCCAGCCAAATAGTCCAACGGCGGTGTCTACTGCTGGATGAAGGCTCATTTGCATGTTCTATCTTTTCAGGGCACAATGTTGATTTACTTCAAGTTCAACTCATATCTGACTTCAATTTTGATATAAGATGGTTTAGAATGTTAATACGTTTGTTCTCGTTTTATCTGACTCCATTTTATAGTTTAATATTACTTTATTAATTTAGAAGTTTTGAGACATTTTGGTATATATTTGAATAATCTTATAACTCTTACCGAAATTTTCCCATGTACAACTTAATTAATTCTCAAACAATAATCAGGGATTAGACTAGTAACTTATAGTTCTGGCTTTCCATGATTGAAATAATCACGTACAACTTAATTAATGCCTAAGCAATAACCAGGGGTTAGACCAGTATCCTATAACTCCAGTTTCCATGATTGAAATAATCACGTACAACTTAATTATGATTGAAATATTAATCAGCGGTTAGTTCGCTAGTACCAGTTTAAAGAAGCGGTTTTTGTAGCTGTTCTTTGATGAAATTAATCTAGTGAAAACAATAGTTCACCAGTACCATTCAAAGAACTTTATAGCCATTCTTTAATAAAATTAATCTAGCTCCATTAGTACTTTTACTCTTATTTACTCATTTGTTGTGAATCTATGCTACCTAACGCCGGCAGTAATGCATCATAGATTCACTAGCCTGATTAATAATTAGCGGTTGGTGATTAATACTATTTAATAGACAGACAGACGATGTCATTATATAAATAGTAATCATTTGATTCCTGCAATCATCTACGTACACTTAGTTAAAACTCAAACGATATTTAACCAGAGGTAAAAATCAGTACCATCTAAGATTTAATAGCTCGTTAGCACCTTTTAAAGAAAAATTTGTAGTTATCCTTTAATGAAATTATTCTAACTCTATTACATTTCATCTTAGTGAAATTACTCTGACTCACCATAGTGATTTGCAACGAATATCATAATTAAAGTCAGACGATAAGTTGGAATTTCTAGGATCTCCATCTAACTGTTATGAAGCAGACGGGAACAGAGGTGAGTTAAACGAAAGTGGGTTTATTTACAGACAACAATGAGCACAAGAGGATTAGCCAGGAGGATATGGGATGATGATGGATATCTCTCTCCGTGACTTGTAGACTTGAGGGAATACAGGAGGATGGACTACACACACCAGATACTGAAGACAGACGGATACACAGATGACGGAGGACTTGAAGACAGGACACTCGGGGGACCAGGAGGACTATGAAGAAACAGAGATAAGGTAAGTACAATATTCAGAGTTCTAAATGTAGACTAACGCAGAGTGTGCACTCAGTGTCCACTTTCGCTGAAACGAGCCCGGACACTGAGTGTAGTGAGGACTGGGTTTATATCTGGTGTTCTGTGATGTGCTGCAGCTGCGTGCTCATTAAAACGCAGGTGATGGTGCTCTATGTGATTGGGTGTCGTGAGAGCCTGACCAATCCGTGACATTACCCCCCCTCCCCAGGGCCCGCTCCTGAGGGCCTAGACCTCCGACGACGTGGTGGTCTTCCTCTTCCACGAGGTGCTGGGAATTCAGGGTGATTCGTATGGAACTCAGACAGGAGTGTTGGGTCAAGGATGTTGTTTCTGGGTACCCATGATCGTTCTTCTGGACCGTACCCCTCCCAGTCCACCAGGTATTCCAACCTCCCACCACGACGCCGGGAACGTAGAATGTCTCTCACAGAATAGACCGCTCCTTCCTCTAACATCAGTGGAGGAGGGGGTTCTTCTTCATGGTCAGGCTCTGTGGAGGGAAGAACAGGGTCGTGGTAAGGTTTGAGGAGTGATACGTGAAATGTGGGGTGAATACAGTACTGTGAAGGTAACTGGAGCTTGTATGTGACGGGGTTGACCTGTTCCAAGATCGTGAAGGGACCAATGAATCTGGGACTTAGTTTCCGAGAGGGAAACTCTCCCGGAACCAGTGATCCACTGCAGGGACATCAGATGGTTCGCCATCCCATGGAAACAGTGGTGGTTGAAAGCCTAACACACACTGGAATGGCGTGAGTCTGGTGGTAGGTTGCCGCAGTGAATTCTGGGCATACTCCGCCCAGCCCAGAAACTGGCTCCAGGAGTTCTGGTGACCGTTGCAATAAGTCCTCAGGAATCGTCCCACCTCCTGGATCTTTCTCTCAGTTTGGCCATTAGTTTGGGGGTGGTATGCTGAGGAGAGGCTGACGGTCACACCTAGGAGCTTGAAGAAGGCTTTCCATAACCTAGATATGAATTGAGGACCTCTGTCGGATACTATATCCTCGGGTATTCCAAAAGATCTGAAGACTTGGTTGAAGATCTGATCGGCAGTTTCGAAGGCTGTGGGAAGCCCCTTTAAAGGAATCAGTCTTATAAATTTGGAAAATCAATCGACGATGACTAGGATGCAGGTGTTTCCCTCTGAGGAAGGTAAGTCTGTCATGAAGTCTACTCCTAGGTGCGACCAGGGACGATTCGGGATGGGCAAGGGATGGAGTTTTCCAGCTGGAAGATGACGAGGACTCTTTGACTGGGCACACTCCTTGCACCCTTTGATGAATCTTCTTACATCCCTTGCCATATGTGGCCACCAGAATCGTTGGGATAGAAGCGAGAGGGTGTAGTTGGTCCCTGGATGTCCAGTGCCTAGAGAGGTGTGAACGGAGTGAATGAGATCTACCCTTTGTTCAGATGGGATGAACTGCCGATGTGGAACATCCGGAGTGGCGACAGCTGGAGGATCAGTCCAGGTGATCGGGCAGACGGAGATATGTTCAGGGAGAATCCTAGTGGGAAGTTCCTCGTAGTCGTTATGTTCATGTATACGGGAAAGAGCGTCTGCTCGAAGGTTCTTGGACCCAGGACGATATGAAATGGAGAATTGGAACCGGGAGAAGAAGAGAGACTACCTGGCCTGACGAGGACATAATCTCTTTGCCTCCTTGAGGTACTGCAGATTCTTGTGATCTGTAATCACCTGGAAAGGGTGTTGGGCTCCCTCCAACCAGTGTCGCCACTCCTCCAGTGCGAGCTTGATAGCTAGGAACTCCCTATCGCCGATACTATAGTTTTGCTCCGCCAGGCTCAGCTTCCGGGAGAAATAGGCACATGGATGTAGTCGGGGCGGTGTACCGTGATGTTGAGACAGTACTGCCCCGACTCTTGTAGTGGATGCATCTACTTCAACGATGAAAGGAAGATCAGGGTCAGGATGAGTCAGGAGTGGGGCCTTTGTGAATTCCTTATTCAGCTGACGGAAGGCTGCGGCTGCTTCCCTGGACCAGACTATCTTATTGGGTTTATTCTTGAGGAGATTGGTGAGAGGAGTGGTGATGATACTGTAGTCTTTGATAAATCTTCGATAAAAATTTGCAAAGCCAAGAAATCGCTGGAGTTCCTTGATGGTGGTAGGTTCAGGCCAGGACAGAACAGAGTTAATCTTCCCCCCTGTCCATTCGGACACCGGACTGGTCGATATGATATCCCAGGAACTGGACAGAGGTTTGATGGAAGGAACACTTCTCGGCTTTTAAAAAGAGGTGATTTTCTCTCAGGGTTTGGAGGACCTCCGCAACGTGTTGGCGATGTTCTGCCTCACTCGGGAGTAGATGAGGATGTCGTCTATATATACGATGACACATCGATGGAGAAACTCCCGGAGGACTTCGTGGATAAAGTGTTGAAATACGGAGGGGGCGTTCACCAGGCCATAGGGCATGACCTGGTACTCATAGTGACCAGTAGGGGTCACGAAGGCAGTCTTCCATTGGTCCCCCTCACGTATTCTTACCAAATTATACGCGCTGCGGAGGTCCAACTTGGTGAAAATCTTGGCTGTTCGTAACTGTTCTAAGGCTGCCGGTACAAGAGGAAGAGGATATCTGAATTTCACTGTACTATTGTTCAATGTTCGATAATCGATGCATGGCCGCAACCCTCTGTCCTTCTTGGCCACGAAGAAGAAACTTGATGCAGCTGGTGACTTGGAGTGACGAATATACCCTTGACTCAGAGCCTCCCGTATTTATTCCTCCACGGCCTTTGTCTCCGGCAGTGAGAGCGGGTAGATCCTCCCTCTAGGCAACTGGGCATCTGGAACTAGGTCAATTGCACAGTCCCATGGCCGATGTGGAGGTAGCTGGGAAGCTCTCTTGGGGCAGAAAACATCCCGGAAGGACGAATATATCTTAGGAATGTTGATGGACTGCTTCTCAGGAGGACTTTCAACGGACGTCACAAACAAGGAAATGGATTTACGACCCTGCAGAGGCAGGCAGGGAAAACAGGTTGGTGAACATCAATCTCCCCATTTCTTGATCTCTCCTGTGCCCCAAGAGATGATGGGATCGTGCTTCACCAGCCACAGGCGCCCTAAGATGATGTCCATGTTTGCTCCCTCCAGAACCAGAAATTGAATCCTCTCCTGATGTAATATACCCACTTGTAGGAGTACGGCTTCACATTGACGGTGAATACGTGCCGATGACTGAATATTCTGGGTTATCGGTTGTATCTGGTAGACGTGGGTGGACGCTTCGGTGCGGAGTGCGGATGATGATGGATATCTCTCTCCGTGACTTGTAGACTTGAGGGAATACAGGAGGATGGACTACACACACCAGATACTGAAGACAGACGGATACACAGATGACGGTGTTCTGTGATGTGCTGCAGCTGCGTGCTCATTAAAACTCAGGTGATGGTGCTCTATGTGATTGGGTGTCGTGAGAGCCTGACCAATCCGTGACATTAACATGTGTTATGTTTAATCTATCATGAAGTCTAGCACATTCTTAACTTATCTGAGTAAATAATTTCAGAGTAACAAGAATACGTTCAAATATAACAATTTATTTGTCAGGTAAATGTGTATTATGCCAATTCATTCAGTCAATTCATAAACGATCAATACAAAACATCAAAATCTCAAAGAAAATTCCAAGATCAGAAGATGCATACCTGACTTTCAAATTCTATATAGTGTGAAGCTTTAGGGGGCTTCACGCTACGGGCCACTTCTAGTTACAAAGAGCGCCCTGAACAGCTTCGGACTTGGGACCTTAAATATCCAAACCAAGGGATAGAAGGGGTGTGTGTTGAATAACAAAGGGCATTCAGTGAGGGTTTCTGAACCCCCCGGTCACACCCTTAGCAGTGGTGTAAAAGATACCTGAAGCCATATATTTATTATTTGGTTATGGCTATGGGAATGAGACCATTGTACTAGTTGCACTGAGACATTTCAAATGATATCAAACATGATAAAGTCACTTGTATTGATATAGAACAGATCATACTTTGAGGTGACCATTTCTTGTGAGAAGAGGGTCCATAAAACAGAGGGGGTTTTGGGATATACTTCAGATGTAAATGAAGGGAAGAGCCGTTTTGTCTGTGTTTTCAGCTCATGTCTTTGAATTGCCAAAAACATCAACTCAAAGTCTTACAGACCCTGCTTTGATGCCGTGGGTCAATATAGTTATGTGTCCATGGGGTCACTGACGTATCCTTGTTGAGGTCGTTCTGGGACAATTCAAGACAGTCTCTGACAGGTATGTGTTCATGGGGTCACTGACGTATCCTTGTTGAGGTCGTTCTGGGACAATTCAAGACAGTCTCTGCAGACATTTTCAGTCGTAATTCGCGTTCATCAGGCAGCTGAACGGTCCAGGTTCATTTTCGCTTATCCCAATGAGCCTGACATGAATGCACAGCTCATTCAGTCGATCCAGGCCTGTAACTTGTTCAGTTCTATGTGTCCTTTCCCTTGCAGGAGTGTCCATTTTATGTGGTCTTCTCCCTATAGTCTGCACCTTGTGATGAATCTGGTCACCTCCATTGGTGTAGTTCTTTATGCAGACATCATGGGGGTCCACAGTGTGTGTACACTGCCTTCTCTTAGACACCTAAACAGCAACTTAATGGCTCAGCGGTTGGACAATGATGAACTTGTGTCATTCTGTGTTGAAAAAAGTCATGAGGTGAAGCATAAAATATATGACCAAAACAAAAGGTGTCAGCAAGTGCGAGTTGTACAACTGGTCTCAGGTCTCTTTCAATGTGATTAGAAAGTCCAATCAAAAACAGATAAATTCTTTTTCACCACTGAGATGGGGTATAATGGCAGAGGAAATATCAAAGGTATTCTTGACATGGATTAGAGGAAAAGTACCAAATTGTCAGTGCAACATATCAAAACAATATAACATATTTGTATAGACAATGTGCATTAAAATCATATAATCATCATGACAATACATTGAAATAGGTGACTTTAGTATTCATAATAAACATATATGGAGATATTTATCATACATGTTATTAATCACATTATTCAATCATAATTATAAAGGTTTTGTAAGACTTTGAGTTGTCAAAGTCCCTTGATGTCTTTGTCAATTCAAAGACATGAGCTGAAAACACAGCCTAATCGGCTCTTCCCTTCATTTTACATCTGAAGTATATCCCAAAACCCCCTCTGTTTTATGCACCCTCTTCTCACACAAAATGGTCACCTCAAAGTATGAACTGTTCCATATCAATACAAGTGACTTCATCTTTCATGTTTGATATCATTTGAGATGTCTCAGTGCGACTGGTACAATGGTCTCATTCCCTCAGAAATAGCCATAACCAAATAATAAATATATGGCTTCAGGTATGTTTTACACCACTGTTAAGGGTGTGACCGGGGGGTTCAGAAACCCTCACTGAATGTAAATGCCTTTTGTTATTCAACACACACCCCTTCTACCCCTTGGTTTGGATATTTAAGGTTGAGTCCCAAGCTGTCCAGCGCGCTCTTTGTAACTAAAGTGGCCCGTAGCGTGAAGCCCCCTAAAGCTTTACACTATGTAGAATTTGAAAGTCAGGTATGCATCTTCTGATCTTGGAATTTTCTTTGAGAATTTGATGTTTTGTATTGATCGTTTATGAATTGACTGAATGAATTGGCATAATACACATTTACCTGACTAATAAATTGTTATATTTGAACGTATTCTTGTTACTCTGAAATTATTTACTCAGATAAGTTAAGAATGTGCTAGACTTCATGACAGATTAAACATAACACATGTTAGATGGAGATCCTAGAAATTCCAACTTATCGTCTGACTTTAATTATGTTATTCATTGCAAATCACTATGGTGAGTCAGAGTAATTTCACTAAGATGAAATGTAATAGAGTTAGAATAATTTCATTAAAGGATAACTGCAAAGTTTTCTTTAAAAGGTACTAACAAACTATTAAGTCTTAGATGGTACTGATTTTTACCTCTGGTTAAATATTGTTTGAGTTTTAACTAAGTGTACGTAGATGATTGCAGGAATCAAATGATTACTATTTAAATAATGACATCGTCTGTCTGTCTGTTAAATAGTATTAATCACCAACTGCTAATTATTAATCGGGCTAGTGAATCTATGATGCATTACAGCCGGCGTAAAGTAGCATAGATTCAAAACAAATGAGTAAATAAGAGTAAAAGTACTTGTGGCGAGACGAGATGTCTCTCACAACATTTTCCTTAGCACCACTAGGGGGAGCTAGTTCAACTTGCCTTCTTAGACCTGCCGAACAAAACTTCCGGGGTCAGACGGAGGAAACGGAAGCTCAGGTAGGAGATAGGAGGAGATAAAAGAGGCAGGAAAAGCAAGAGAAAGGGCTTCTTCTTTCTGTTTTGAGTATTTGTGTGGCCAAGAATTGTGGAGAGGGAAGAGAAGGAAGGTGCGACTGGGAAGAGCTGTTGGTTTTGGCGATGTGTGAAGACAGTGGCGTGTAGCGAGTGTGGACGCGGTGGACCAGGCTATTTTACAAGCGACTATTGTGTGCGAGGGGTCTTCTGGATCCTCATGGGAGGCAGTGCGGAGCTGGACACCTTATTGAAGCCAGTGACTGAAATGTTCTGGAAGCCTCCTAAAAGAGAAATCTGACGAAAGGACCTGTACAGATCGACGCTGTTAGCCGGGTCAGTAGTTCATTGCACTCATTCATACACCCATACATTGTTACACACACACCTTGCAAACCATACCATAAGCTTTGGGTACGCTTCGTTTTTCCTCTTTGGCTCCCGTTAAAGAAGCCACGATTTGTTTTGAACTGTTTTGTGTTTTTATTTTTTTTTTTCTTTTATTTTGTTGTTGCATAAGAATTGTTACTTTTGTTTGAAGTCCACTGTGATTGAGTTAAGAATTGTTACTTTTGTTTGAAGTCCACAGTGATTGAGTAATTTTGTTTATACCATATTTCATGACACTGTGCGTTAAAAATATAACTATTCATTTAATTTACAAGTGTGTGTGGAGTTATTTAAATAGAATCTTAAATTTTTTTTTTCTGTTTTCTTTCCTATTTTGTGATGGTGGTATTTGATGCTTGCCGTGGCTATCCAGGGTTTAATATAAATTGACAAGACTAACTTGTCTGGCGCCCGAAGGTTTATTTAAAAAAAACGATCATTTTAAATATATATATATATATATATATATATATTTTTTTTTTTGTTTGTCCGAGGTCTGCTGAGAGAGCAATTGAAGGGCCGTGGAAAAGCCTACACCTACAGTGCACACGTGGTCTAGCGGTTAAGCGTTTTTCTTTATTTTACTTTTTTTTGAAAGACTAAATAAAACTGATTTTAGTTAACACCACCACCGTTACATACTAATGGAGCTAGATTAATTTCATTAAAGAATGGCTATAAAGTTC
>CAIGQQ010032409.1:168451-181394 GCA_903798035.1 Danio albolineatus
TTCTTTCAGAGTAGTCCCTGTTTTAATAGGTTTAACAACAAAGAAATGATCAGCATATAATTTCAATGGTAGGTTTATTTAAACAGTGAGAGACACAACAATAACAAAAAAAAAAAAAAAATCCAGAAAAATGTGTTTCAAAAAAGTTAGAAATGAATTAGCTTTTCTATGAATGAAATAAGTATTTGATCTCCTATCTATCAGCAAGATCTCTGGCTCCCAGGTGGATCTTATACAGGTAACGACCTGACATTGGCAGCCTCTCAGCCTGTTACCTGTATAAAAGAAAAGATTGCCAACAAAGGTTTTGCCACCAAGTACTAAAGCACGTTTTTCAAAGGGATCACATACTTATTTCATTCATAGAAATGCTAATTAATTTCTAACTTATATATATATATATATATATATATATGAATTGAGTTAATGCTCCTTCTTGTGCACAATGATGAGCAATGAAGGCGCAAACCATAAATCAGGTCTTCTGCTTTGATAACGATGAACCTCACTGAGACTTCTGATTTACGCAAATCACAGGGTTGCCCCATTGAGCTCTGAAAACAGGGAAATCGGTCTCTGAAGAATCACATCCATGAGATAATCATCTTGCCATATTGACAGTTGTTTGCGTAACTTCTTGATGAATATGGCTATGTGTAGTAAATTCTGCATGTTAAATAACCACATAACATAATTAAACGTCTGTATTCCAAACTCACCTCATAACATCAGTTGAGTCTTTAAAATAAATCATTCTGTGATATGATTCCATAGTCATATGTTAGTCAACAATCGAAGCAGTTAAATCTTCTGTTTATTAAGCAACTGCTATTCCCCCCAAGGATTTCATGTGTATTTCATGGATATTTGATCCATAGGTTTCCATGAGCACCTTCTGAAAACATGCAGGGGATTGTCGGGGATGAACCTGTGATCAGTAGTAAATGTATTCGAATTGAAATGCGATTTCATTTTTGATGAATCACCCCATGCTTAGAGTGAGTAATTAATTATTTTTGGGGCTAAATTTACTCTTTATTGAAAAAAACAAAACAAAAATACAATGAATCATAACTGTAGTGGCCATAAATCAACTTAAACTATGTGGAGAACATTCTTTTTACGTGCATACGCAGTTAAAATTAAGTATTATACATGCCATCTCAAACCCCACAAATTCACTCATGCAGTTTGCTGTTGTTGTTTTGGTTGTCAAAGTATCCGCCTATAGAGTGTTTTCGTTTTGTGTCATCAGTTGTATAATCAAAGTAGAATGTAAATAATTAAAAACAACACTGTAACGAATGAAACTTGCATATTTTGCCAATTACTGTTAAAAAGGGTTGATTACGGTCATGTTTTAGCCTGTATTGATGAGTTGTACTGGGGGAGAGAGAACTCATTTAGATTATTATAGACAGCCTAATGTGAAAACTAATCAAGCTGATTAGAGCCTATTAAATTAGGTTTGTCATCATATTACACCTTTTTCCTGCATATTTTATACTTCTCTAAATGATTTAGCAGCTTAACCACGTTTTTTTTCCCATTATTTTAGCATAAATAAACAGAACATCATATTAAGTAGACAACCATTCAATCATGCTGCTGTTACCTCCGGGTATATACATAATGGCAGCGTTTATGAAATTCTGACATAAGTGAAAAACATCTGTACACATGCATGATGTCGGCATTTTCACTAAATCACTTTTTGTAGTTTACAGAAAAAAATAATTGTTTTCAGAACCGTTGAAATTAATTACTTAAGTCTCAGGAATGACAGGAGGAATGACATGAAGGGTTGGGAGTTAGAGCTGGGCAATTAATCGAAGATAACAAACTTGTGGAATTTGTCAGTAAAGCCAGTTCTAATAAACCTCCATCACGTGATTTCAGTTGGAGCAGAGTTTGCAACACTTTCACTAATAAGCTATGCAAAAATTGGTTCTAATTTGATTTAAGCCATCAATACTGGCATTGAGATGATGTCTGTGTGTAATAAATTCTACATGTCAAATTACAAATTATAAATTAATAATATAAAATACAAATTATAATATAGATATAATTTATAATATAAATTATAAATTAAATGTTTTATTCAGGCGCCACGGTGGCGCGTGAGTAGCACGTTCGCCTCACAGCAAGAAGGTCGCTGGTTCGATCCCCGGTTGGGGCAGGTCCCGGTTGGGCCAGTTGGCATTTCTGTGTGGAGTTTGCATGTTCTCCCCGTGGTTGCGTGGGTTTCCTCCGGGTGCTCCGGTTTCCCCCACAGTCCAAAGACATGCGGTACAGGTGAATTGGGTAAGCTAAATTGCCCATAGTGTATGTGTGTGAATGAGAATGTATGGATGTGTTTCCCAGAGATGGGTTGTGGCTGGAAGGGCATCCGCTGCGTAAAACAAAATGCCGGATAAGTTGGCGGTTCATTCCGCTGTGGCGACCCTGGATTAATAAAGGGACTAAGCCGAAAAGAAAATGAATGAATGAATGAATGTTTTATTCAAAACTCATCTCATGTGTCTAGTGTTTGAAATAAATCGATCTGTTAGATGATTCCATAGTTTCGTGTTTATTAGTCAGGCTGAATGAACTGCTGCGTTCCAATTCGCATACTGTACTTATACTACGCCCTAAAAGTATGTACGTTTTTTGTGAAGGAAAAATATATACTTTTGAGTATGTAGCAGAAGAGTATGCAAGCTTTGGCACATACTACTTCCTCATTAACAGATTGTTGTTTGGCGTTGTATTAGTCTAGTTATGAGCCATGTCAATCATCCACATTTCTTTCCTATTTAATTTCCCTTATTGAAGAAGCAGCAGAAGGTTAATCTGCCATTCACGAGTCTTTCATGCAGAGAAATCTCCTAAGGTCTTTGGATAATTATGCATTCAGACGTTAATGTCCAAACACGTCTTTAAATAAGTACAGTATTGTTGTTGCAGATGAAATAGAACACAGAAAACACGATTTAAATATTTTCCAGTGGTCTAGATATTAATTAACAGTCATACAAACATCTTTACCGAAGCCTCTCTACTTGGCGGTTGGTCTCGCTCGTCCATCATGTTTGTAGTTTGTTTACACTTTTCACTTGCGTTTGTAGTACTAATCGAATTCACGTCCAACGCGCAATGTATTGTGGGCAATATCAGCGGTTAGAGTATGGACACTTCTACACTGCAAATTTTGAAATAGTAAATCATCCGGGAACCTTCGGCATACTCTTTTAACATACTATGATTTGGGCCATACTAATTCTATTTTCTAATTCTAATACTATTTGTGAAGGATAGTATGCGAATTTGGATGCAGCAAATGAAAGCAGTTAAATCTTCTGTTTATTCAGTATGCCAGGGGATTTCCAGTGTGTTTTATGAATATTTGGTCCTTGGTTTATAGGTTTCCATGAGCGCTGTCTGGCCTGTAGAAGACATTTACTGCTGATCACACGAGCACATATTGTCAGGGATTTCAATTCAATTAATCACTCATGCTTAGAGTAATTAATAAAAATAAAATAAAAAGAATTGTGTCATCAGTCCTATAATGTCTTTTGACCAAATTATGATGTAAGACTTTGAGTTGATGTCTTTGGCAATTCAAAAACATGAGCTGAAAACACAGACAAATCGGCTCTTCCCTTCATTTACATCTGAAGTATGTCCCAAAACCTCCTCTGTTTTATGCACCCTCTTCTCACACAAAATGGTCACCTCAAAGTATGAACTGTTCCATATCAATACAAGTGACTTTAGCTGTCATGTTTGATATCATTTGAGATGTCTCAGTGCGACTGATACAATGGTCTCATTCCCTCAGAAATAGCCATAACCAAATAATAAATATATGGCTTCAGGTATCTTTTACACCACTGTTAAGGGTGTGACCGGGGGGTTCAGAAACCCTCACTGAATGTACTGTAAATGCCTTTTGTTATTCAACACACACCCCTTCTACCCCTTGGTTTGGATATTTAAGGTTGAGTCCCAAGCTGTTAGGCGCTCTTTGTAACTAAAGTGGCCCGTAGCGTGAAGCCCCCTAAAGCTTTACACTATGTAGAATTTGAAAGTCAGGTATGCATCTTTTTATCTTGGAATTATCTTTGAGAATTTGATGTTTTGTATTGATCGTTTATGAATTGACTGAATGAATTGGCATAATACACATTTACCTGACTAATAAATTGTTATATTTGAACGTATTCTTGTTACTCTGAAATTATTTACTCAGATAAGTTAAGAATGTGCTAGACTTCATGATAGATTAAACATAACACATGTTAGATGGAGGTCCTAGAAATTCCAACTTGTTGTTTGTGTTATTCATTGCAAATCACAACGGTGAGTCAGAGTTAATGCATTAAGATGAATGTGAAGCCGAAAGGTGGCGCATCTTAAATGGTGCTGACGGTCAACCTCTGGTTAAATACTTTAATTATAATTCTATTTAAATAATGGCATTGTCTGTCTGTCTATTAAATAGTATTGATCACCAACCTCTAATCGTTGACCAAACTAGCGAATTTATGATGCATAACAGCCGGCGTAAAGTAACATAGATTCACAATAAATGAGTAAATAAGAGTAAGAAGTACTAATGGAGTCAGAATAAATGCATTAAGATGAATGTGAAGCTGAAAGGTGGCGCGTCTTAAATGATGCTGACGAACTAACCGCTGGTTAAATATTTCAATCATAACTAAGTTGTACGTGATTATCTCAATCATGGAAAACTAGAGCTATAGAGATACTGGTCTAACCCCTGGTTAATGTTTCGGCGTTAATTAAGTTGTACGTGATTATTTCAATCATGGAAAACCAGAACTATAGACTACCTAATAAAGTTGTACATGGGAAAATTCGGTGAGAGTTATAAGATTATTCAAATATATACCAAAATATCTCATAAACTGTTAAATTAATAAAGTAATATTAAACTATAAAATGGAGTCAGATAAAACGAGAATAAACGTATTAACATTCTAAACCATCTTATATCAAAATTGGAGTCAGATATGAGTTAAACTTGAAGTAAATCAACATTGTGCCCTGGAAAGATACAACATGCAAATGAGCCTTCATCCAGCAGTAGACACCGCCGTTGGACTATTTGGCTGGACCTTACAGTAACATGAGTGAAAAACCCCTCTGAACACAGAAATGCATGATGTAAGCATTTTCACTAAATCACTTTTTTCTAGTTTACACAAAAACAAAACTGTTTTCAGAACCTTTGGAACTGTTACAGAACAAGCAAAATACATTAATGTTCTGCTTATAGTTGAAGAGTTCAAAGGCAAAAAGCGCTGTGAAAAACAAATAAGCATTTTACTCAGCCTCCTGTGTTTAATGTCGAGTTATTTCACTTTAACGACCATGAGAAGAAGTTATTGTTTGCCATAAAAGTGAAATCACTGAACCTACACACTGGATTTTTTTTTTTTTTTGCATCCAGTTTGCATTCAGTTGATGACAGTGTTGTGTAAATGTACTCTTGGTTAACAAATGCAATGCTGTCCTAACACTGAAATGAAAACCAAATAAGGAGACATTTGCATCGCATTAAGTTAATGTGGTCCAGTTTATTTAAGGCATCTGCATTGATACATGAAGTTGCCCCATGAAAAGATGAAACAAACTGTTAACAATATAAAGAGCAAATGCTATTTTGGCAGATCTACCAGTTTTCCAGCCAGATAACAAGATCAGGGTCAAGGATTAGAGGAAATAACACTGTAGTGACATAAATAACAAATCAGCAGTCTCCACAAGAGAAATGTCAAAGCGCAAAAGTGACAAAAAATACTTCCATAATGTACATGAGGCTATGGGCTTGATCAGGAATGATGCAGACGACTTTGGAAAGACTTCTATAAAGTTTGGGTGTTTTTGTCGGTTGCTTTTGTACTGTTCATTGAGAAAACCGGTGAGATCCTCATTATGTTCATCAAGTACTACATTCTTGGGAAAACAGACATACTGTATTACTTTCATTCACATAAAATCAGCCTGACACAGTCTATGAAGGTCACCTTCATGCTTTAAATGGTTTGAACGCAGTTCATTCATACTTCAAGAGAATAAATCAATAACAATATCAGACTTTAAATTTCCCCGACATATCCAACAGATAAGCTAATGAATACAGTCTTTTATTTCTCAATACATTTTTAAAAAGAGGATAAAAGAAACTAAATGTGCTTTAAAACATGATTGTTTCTGCTGTTTAGTGTCCAGATAAAACAACAATAATAATAGCAATAGTTATCAACATCATTATTTTAAGGACCCGGCGGCTGTAGTGGTTTATACAGTAAGTCAGATTTTTTTTCAAAGGAAAATAAGTGACTTTTCATCCTGAAATTCAGACTTTTTTCCATTCACAATTTTGAGCCAGTACCTCACAATTCTGCAATTTTACGAAAATTACATGATATAAATTCAGAATTATTTTTCCCTCTCACAATATAATAATAATAATAGTAATATATATCATAATTACCAGTTTGAATCTAACATTTTCATGTTATAGAAAGTTGTTGCAATTGACCAATTTTACAGACAGTTTCATAAATATGGCCTTTTTTGAAGAGCTTTTATCTCGTGATTCTGAGTTTATAACAATAATTTAGAACCATTCTCACAATCTCACAAGGTTTTAACCAACATTTTCAAGCTCATTTCACATTGGCCCATTTCACAATTTACACAAACACACAATTCTCAGTTTATCTTTGAAAATTTAAAGTTCTGAACTTGAAATACTGAGTTTGCAAAATGTCTGAGATACATGATGACAACTGCACAAAAAAATGTGAGTTAGAAGCGATATAAACTTGCAATTCTCACTATACAGAGTTGCAAGATGAGTTGCAACTCTTCACCATTTCATGTTCTAATTTTATTCCTCACATATTTATATCAGAAAACTGCAAAACAAAAGTCGCAATTTTCTGAAAAAAAACTCGCACGTTTACAGCCATCTTTATTTCTTGCAATTCTGTTTTTTTTTATTTATTTTGGTTTGTTTTTTTGCAAATGCAAGTTAGAATACTGCATCACATCCAATAGTATTTCTTACAGTTCATATATTGCAATTCTCAATTAGAGTTTGAACTTGAAATTATAAAATTAATTTCATACAGTTCTAGAACAAAAGTCTGAATTGCGAGACAAAAAGTCACAATTATCTTTATTTATCTATTTTACGTCCGTGTCAGACACAAGCTTCCACATGTTTGAGCACTGGACCCTGGACCAAAAATAAATAAATAAATATATCATGAGATTATTACCACTGCTGTAACGTTTTGTCATATTTTTTCTTTTCTTTTCACCCTGATGCCTTAAGGACAAGCACCTTTCCTCTCAATCCACGACTGGCTTCAGAAATTGAAGATTAAATTCGAATTCCAGAGCTCGCCGTGCCAAAACACACCAGAGTTTGAGAGTCTGCCATTTAAACGACAACCTTCCGTTTTTCAGGATGAGCCCAGAGGTTTCCCTTATTCTATCCAGTGATTAAACGCTCTATTATAGATGTCGAGATTTTACAAGTGTACAAATATACATTCAGTAAAATATCAAAATAGAAACTGTGCTTAAGTTCTCAGATAAATCACTGACAGACAGCGAACACAGAAAACATAATCATCTCTCATCGTCCAAGTTTCATGATTGTACCATAAATGCATCCCGCGGCGCTGAATTTCAGAGCTCAGAGCTGAAGATAGCAAGAAAAGGGCCACAGCTACACATATACGCTGCATTTGGGTTGGGGATAAGACTAGTTTGGCTTCGGTTGGGTCTCACATCTAACCAAATTTCACAATGCAACACTTTTTAAGGTCCGTTCACACCAAGAATGATAAATATCTATATTTGTGTTCACACTGGCGAACCATAATGATCTGTTTATAGTGCACAGCAGTTTCAGTTTATATTAAAATACAGTTGTCAACATTTGAAGTTGTTCAAAAATAGTTTTTTAAAACCTTTGATCAAAGGTTCAAATGTTGACTTCTGTATATGTACACTCTCAGAAATAAAGGTACAGGAGTTGTCACTGGGGCAGTACCGTTTCAAAGAATACATATTTGTACCCAAAGGGTCCACAGTGGTACCTCAGCTGTGCATATTAGTGCCCAAATGTACCTAAAAAGTACCTCTGAGGTACCATTATGGACCCTTCAGGTACACATGTGTATCATTTGAAAAGGTACTGCCCCAGTGACAGCTCCTGTACCTTTATTTCTGAGAGTGTAGATGATGAGCTGTTGATTTACATTTGGATACTAAGGTGAAAAAAAAAAAAAACATATGATGTTGTGTAAATAAAATCTTTTAATGCCAAGAAGTGCTGGAAGAAACCATAAATGCTTGTGCACACCAGGACGATTTTCATCTATGCTTATCGTCAGCAATTTTTTAGACAGTTTTGGCATCTCATCTCATAGTTTGCCTTTGAGACATGAGAAAATGGGAAAGACATGGAACGCGAAAGCTTGTTTCAGTTGGCTATTGTCTGTTGGCATGTTGGTGTGAGTTTTTTGGTTCAGCCAGTAACAGACACAGCCGACACAAGGCGACAACATGAGTGGTTTTCGTCAGAGCTAGTTCTTTGCCGTTGTCATGGTGTGTCCCGTCCTTTAAACCTCTTGTTGACATTTTTGTAGTTGTTGTCAGATTTATCAGCCTGCCTTTCAAGTTTATACAGCAATAAAACACATTTACACCTATGCCGCGATGCATCTTCTTAAGGCTGATGTATACTTCTGGATCAAGTGCACGCGTATGCTCCGGCGCAGCCTTACGCGGTCGCATACCCCTCACTGTGGCCGTCGCCGACACCGACGCGCACCTCTCAAAAAACATAAGGCATGCGCCGTGGGTGACGCCGATCACTCGATGCAGAAGTATAAACCAGGTTCTAGTCTAGGTGAGCACACATTCCTAATGACCATTTTGTGCTTAAGCGACACCAAGTCCTGTTTACAGTAACTTCAGAAGCTCTAGGCACATAAACAAAACTACCAATGTGAAAGGTCGACCAGTTATTTAGCGTGAAACATCAAAAAAAAAAAAAAAAAAGATGCTTTTACGCCTGGCATTTTGCGATTGTTTAGCAAGCATAAGATGTGAAAATATTCCCAGCATGCAGGTGTTTGGTTTTGCTATCCTTGCTGTATTTAACCCTTGTTTGCTACCTTTCAAGTGCATCAGATCAGTGAATCCAGCTTGTGTAATCCATCTAATCTAACAATGAATTTAGCAATCGTAGCCAATATAGATGAGAGAAAATAACACAAGTAGCCAGACCACAAATATATATAACCAGTTGTTTTCCTAATGTCCATTATCTTTGATAAGGTAGAATTTACCTATGGCTAGTTTTTATGTGCAAGTAACTGATGTTCAAAAAATATTCAATTCGATTAAATTTGCATACAGCATACTGTATAATGTTTTTTTTTTTTTTTTAAATGTATTTCATTTTTTATCTTTGCACCTCTTCAATATGGTTAGGCAACACCTTTCACCCACTGAGATAACTGTAATCATTTTATTTACAATGGATAAAAGGTGGATTGATATCATGAACGAGTACTGTGTATTGGGTCGACTCAGCATCATATGGCACGTAACCACTGAGTGGTACAGTTCAGTACAGTACGGTACAGATTTCCATTTCCACTGTAAGTAGCACCAAAATAGCAAACCATACCATATGACTTTTTGGGACTTAATGGCACCTAGCACAACAGTAGGGTACCAAAGGTGGAGCGTGACTTGTTGCTTAACACTATTGGTTTACAGAGAATAGTCACTTGCACGTGAAACAGGCCAGGGGAATGACAGCATAGTGTCCTTTATAAATACACAGTCTAGAAAGCTGGAACAGGATCTGCGTTATGTCCTCCATTGTTGTTGACAGTGCAGTCCACATCACATCTAATGTGTGAAAAAAGCGAGGGATGCCGCTTCATTGCTCTATCTATGAACGTACGCACTTCTACATTTGAAATAATGAATTTGAGTGTGCAAAACACATGATATGTGAACAGCCCAAACAGTGAGAATGATATTGATTGCAACTGTGTTGTACACAGTCAGGGTACAGTTATCAGTGGAAACACAAGTCTGATAGAGCAACCCATACCAAATCATACTGTACTGTACTAAACTGTACCGTAGCACACAGTAGAAATAGTTGATGACTAAAATAATTATTAATGAAGTCTATATATTACTTTGCGAAGCCAGTGGTAGAATACAGTGATATAATACAGTTTTTAGACTTATAAAAACGCTATCATGTGCATGTAAATTTACTACCTGGCAGTGTTTAGGTTTCCAGAAAGCATTATGATAGGCTGTGATTTATTATAAATCAGCTATATTTGAAAGCGATTTCAGCTATATTGATTCTCTTCATGATTATCGTTATAACCTGTGGTCCGCTATTGTTCATTCAGAATGATTTTTATAATGATATCTTGATAGTATAATATCATCCTTGGTGTGACCAGCCCTTTACAAGGACGAGTAAAACAACAATAAAAAAGCAAAACTTTAAAGGGCTTAAGTCACTAGTCAGAGGTCTTGGCCTTTGTTTGATAGTTTGGGCTTACGGTCCTCGGCCTCCACACAGTAAACCACAGTTTGTGTGGAGGAAAGACGTGGAAATGCCTTGTCGACGTTTGGTCCTGGTTTATTTCCACAGAGGAGTCTTTTGGTCCTTTTGAGCAGATTGAGGAGGAGAAGGAGAGAGCAATGACTGGCACTAGGATGGCAATTGTGTTCGGTCATAGTCCAGAATCAGGCCTTTGATGTGCGACAGTTTCTGATGGAGATATTCACAGCGCTTTTTCTCTTCCCGGTAGCCTGGAAACTTCTGGAGGGACAGAGAAAACCAGAAATGTGATGTGGATTAAACAAGAACTTTTTCACTTTTTCTTTTTTCTTTTTTTAATTACATTTAGATTCCCTTACAAAAATATTCATAGCTGCCAAAATGGTGACATCTGGTGGATGGATCGTGCATTACTGCATAAAAGGTTCTGTTACTGGTAATAAAACTTGGTTTTGCTAAAAATTATAAAAATGATACAATGAAAGAACATTTTGTAGATTAAATAAAAACAAACTTGCTGTTGTGACATTACTGAAACTAGTGCTTTAAACCTTATCAACTGAAATGAGTCAACTTTATCAAATGAAATGACTGTAGTTAACTCAAAATTTACAGAAAGGTAATTCTACTTGAAATTCTATTTGAAAAGAGATTTGAACTCATTGTTGAAGGTAATGAGTTAATTAAATACGTCATTACTTTAACTTAAATCGAGTACGTTCACAATACTCATATAGATTAGTTTAACTAAAATGGTTTGTAGTAATTGGTTTCCTCAAACTGTTTGAGTTGCCTTAACTTAATAGGTTTTACAGTACTTGGTTGGTTTGAGTTCTCATCATTTATTGGGTTTTACTGTGCTCAAACTGCTTTGTTTACTCAAATGGATTAAGTTCACAGTACTCAATAGGACTTGTTTTGGAACCTAAATGGTTTGTTGCAATTTGTTTCTTCAAATTGTTTGAGTTACCGTAACTTTTCGGGTTTTACAGTGTAATGATGAAATTAAATATGAAATGAAAGCTAAATACATATGGGTAAAAAAAACAACCTTTTTGACGTTCCCATCAATTTATATATACAAAAGAGATTTTATATACATTGAAAAGATTTAAAATAAAAAAGTTTAAGGTTTTATATTTTGACAATATAATTTGCTAAAGTTGAAATATGAAATATTGATGGTCATTCATCATAGCATATTTATATAAAATAATAATAATAAAAATGCTTGAAATAAGTTCTTCATTTTTATCCACATATCGAAAAGCAAAGCACATAAATGAACAAGAACTAAATTTAAATCAGATTATTGAAATAAGGCTCGTTTAGCTGAAATGAGTTATTTTTACTCCGCCCTAATATATTATACACAGTATACTAAATATGCAGTTTAATCCTTTCAACTCGTAGACTGTCTTACCTTCTTATACTTCTTATACTTCTCCATTATTTGATCTTCCATAACCTAGAACAATCAAAACCAAACCTATTAATTTAAAATAACCTCTGACATCATGCATTATGTAACCATTACGTAAGGTTTGCCAAGGCATCATCTTGTAAACACTTGACACGTTCCTCCTCATGTAACCTTTACAACAGAGCTGTGACTTTAAAGTTGAAGACATTAAAGTAAAAAAAAAAATGTATATGTATTTACATTTATAAATGAAGTCTCCTATTTGCCCCAATATAAAAACATTAAAGTCATAGGGTGAAAAGATTATATATGCTTTTATTATTATGATACATTACTCCAAATATAAAACATTGACCTCCATTGTACATGATGTCTTTTTCTGTACCTTATACTCCTGTGTGCCAGGTGACAGTGTTTTTATCTTAGATCCGAGCTGGACAAATATCTCTGTGACTTTCCCAATGCGCTCATGTAGGTCTCTGTACTCATCGTACTCAGCACAAAAATCCTCTTTGTATCTCTGCCGTTGCTCGGAGTCTGTAATAGTGTTATATTTTCTGCAAAAGAAAAAAGTTCTTATTTAAACATCGAATTAAACAGAATTCCAAGAGAAACCAGCAGGGGGCACTACATGGCAAAAAAATCTCTCATCAGTGACCTTTGTTCAGGTTAAAAGAATTTAATACCAGAAAAACATAGAAGATTAAAGATTTCTATATTTCTGCAGATAAAATATATTTCAGCAAGTCGTTTTTAGTAGATACATTTCAGAAAATGTTACATGTATTATTAATAATAAAAATTATACATACATATCTATATCTATCTATCTATCTATCTATCTATCTATCTATCTATCTATCTATCTATCTATCTAT
>CAIGQQ010032409.1:208923-232315 GCA_903798035.1 Danio albolineatus
CACACACACACACACACACACACACACACACACACACACACACACACTACCCGCAAAGTTGGAAAACGTTCATTTAAAACACTGAATATGAAGTTTGCAGCATTGAAATGTTGATCTCATTTGTATCAACAGGTCTGGCAATGACATCCAGTTATATGCTATTATTAATGATGCTTAATTTGTTGCTCCAGGACACAAAAGAGCTCAGTCGTTTTAGTCTCATGATGCTTATATTTAATGATCTTTTTCACTGTTTTATGTTAAAAAAAGAAGACTATCCAGCTGACTTATTCTGATTATAAACTATTATAATACTTTTAGCATTGATCCCATTGAAGTAACAAAAAGAAGTCGCATTTCAACAGAATTTTGCTATAAAATTGTAATAAAGACAAAAGAACCAAAGATTGTCGCTTTTGTGATACATGTGACACATTTCGTCACCTCAGAATTATATGGTTCTACTAATTTTTGTCAAAATTGAGTTAGTGACATTTTCTTATTAATTAATCAACTTATTTACATTATCAGATGTTTTTTTTTAAAGTTGTTCAAATTTTGAGACTTTTTATTAAAAACAAAAACAAATGTCAGACATGTACTGTTTGCTAAAACTTTGAAGCCCAATATCTCAAAATCATTTAGAACGCAGATAGAACCATATAATTCCAAGATGACGATTTGAGCTTTTGCAAAAACAAGTGAAGTTTGTTCTTGTGCAAGTATGTGGTTATGTTAAAGCTGTCCTAATAATCAGTGTTTGGGAAAGTTATTTTTGAGAGTTACTCCCCCAAAAAGCAACCTAGTTACTTTTTATGCAAAGCAATACATTACGTTACTTTTGAGTTACTTTTTCTGACGTGGCTGAGGCTTGATCTCTTTCAGAACTTGCAGGGTATGTTTCTTTTGTAGCACACTGTATAATAATAATGGAAACTTTTTTCCACAATACACTTCATAATATCATATTTTGTGTTGGACAGAAGAAAAAAATAAATAAAAGAGCCACTTGAGTATGAGTACATGGGTGAACTACCCTTTTGAAACATCTTCATTTGTGCAATGAAACTTAATAGTCTCGCGGGTTTGGAATAAAACAAAGAGTTTTAAATCAGGGAGTTTTAATTCAGGGGTGTGCAGCCCAAATGTGTTTACATTAGTAGGGAAATTAAGACACTGACACTCAAACACAGGCTTTTCCTTGCTAAGAAGGCCACTATTTGCTTTCCTCAGTGAAAGCGATTCAGTGTCTTTAATTGCCGGGAATCAAACAGATCCTAATTTTCTGCAGCCACTGAAGTGTCTTTCACTCCAGTTTTCTTCAACATGAGAGGCTGAACGACGCGTGTCCTTCTCTCTAGATGTCGCTTGGGGATTTGCAGACTTTGCTTCAGAGAGAGACCCCATGTATAATTCAGTATATTTCTGCAGATGAAAACCTAATTGATCCCCAGCCATGGTAATTAAAATCCCGGGCTAAACTTCATCCACCCAGCATGAGACTTGTTAGCGCATACTTCTGGCAGTCTCAATCAGATTAATGGAACAGGTCTGTGGCTTCATGCCTGTGTCATCACAAGATAAAGTGACTGGGGGGAGGGAAACGAATCGTACGCAGCTCATCTGATACACAAACATCTCTTCAAAAACGCTCAGCTTTGTCTTCCAGATGAATGTTATTTGTAGGACACGATGAGGGGCGTAAAATAGAAAGAGCAATAGCAAATCAAACTCACAAAGCTGAAGAAGCGGTTTTTTATTCTACCTCACAATTACACTGTTTATGTCACTAAAATGTTCTTCCATTTTATGCATGACAAACAAACATGGCTGCTTAACATGCAAAGCAACTGATGTGTTTTACATGGTTTCAGCTTGTTATACAACTACGGAAATAATTAAAGGGCGCTCAAATGATCTAAATTTATGATTTATTTGATACACGTATTTGAATAAAACCTCATTTGTGTTTTATTCTGTAAACTACTGATCATATTTCTTCTCCATTATTGTCTGAATGTATTGTCATTTGGTGACATGGTGGCTTAGCAGGTAGCGCTGTCAAATCACAGCAAGAAGGTCGCTAATTCGAGCTCCAGCTGGGTCAGTTGGCATTTCTGTGTGGAGTTTGCATGTTTTCCCAATGTTCGCGTGGGTTTCCTCTGGGTGCTCCGGTTACCCCCACAGTCCAAAAACATGCTATATGGGTGACTTGAATAATCTAAATTGGCCATAGTGTACTGTATGTGCGTGAATGAGAGTGTATGGGTGTTTTCCAGTGCTGGGTAGTGGCTGAAAGGGCATCTGCTGCATAAAACATGCTGGATTAGTTGGGGCCTCATTGCGCTGTGGTGACCCCTGATTAATAAAGGGACTAAGCCAGGGATGTCAAACTCAATTCCTGGAGGGCCGCAGCCCTGCACAGTTTAGTTCCAACCCTAATTAAACACACCTGGTGAAACTAGTTGAGTCCTTCAGGCTTGTTTGAAACCTACCTGTAAGTGTGTTGAAGCAGGGTTGGAACTAAACTGTGCACGGCTGCGTTCAACATCACTGGACTAAGCCAAAACCAAAATGAATGAATGAGTGTATTGTCATTTGGTTTCTGATTTAAGTTTAAGTTTAACAACTGTATTAATCCCACAGGGGACTACTAAATTATGGCAGTAGCATCATGACACAACATACAAACAAAACCACACAAAAACAGTTCAATAACGATTATTTAAAACACATAATTTACTTGTTTGTTTTACAGAGAGTCAAAAAAAGTTTGCCAGGTATTAGTCATTTTGATATAATTATTAGACAACATATTACCAATGCTTTGAAATCAGAAGAGTTAAGAAATAAATATTTGGTTTAATAACTCTGATTTTTAAATTACATTATGATAAATTTAATTAAAAACTTTTTTTCCCCCAAAATCGTACTAAATGACATCTGAAAAAAAAGACTTTTTTTACATTTTACATTTATTTATTTATTTATTTATTTATTTATTTATTTATTTATTTATTTATTTATTTATTTATTTATTTATTTATTTGTTTGTTTGTTTGTTTGTTTGTTTGTTTGTTTGTTTCACCAAGCTACTTTTAAAACTGCATTTCTTTTTTCACTTTTACTCAAGTATCTGTGCTTTCACTTGAATAACATTTGGACATGATACTAACTACTTGGGTATTATTTGGGGAGGGGGGGGAAGTGTTTTTCGATATCTTTAATGAGAGATGATTGTGTCTGTGCAAACGGAGCAGTTCTTTGTGCGCACATGAGCTGGATTCTTACTTGGACGTTTGGATCCAGGTTTGATTTCGATGGCTGAGCGACTCCAGATGTCCTTTTCCACTTGAGACATGCGCTCGCGGGTCATCTGGTAGGAATCGTCGGTGGCACACACAGTGATTTTATCCTGAATACTGCCCTGACCTTCGAGACGATCCCTGCCATCTCTGAGCACAAAAAATAAATAAATAAATAAATAAATATATATATATATATAAACAAAATTATATATGGATTTGTTTAAATATCTGGGATTTAATTTCACATGCTTGGCAGAACTGGTCACAATTCTTTGGAAAATAAACAAGTACTGTTTTGCACCATGCAACATATTTTAAGAGTGCTCGTGACTTTTTATTTGTCAACTGGATCAAGCTATAGAGCTCATTCAAGAGGGAAAAAAGAAAAATATTAAATGCCTATTGTATTAAAATGCAAAATTCAATTTTAGACATATTTAAACATTATTTCACATATTATACTGTGCATTATGCACAGCAGGTAGGCATTTTTTAATGCTTTACTCGCCAATAATGCATTTATTTAATGTAATATATAATAATATTAAATTTAGTTAATTTTTGTTTTTTAGTATCTTCTGCTCACTGAGACTGTGTTTATTTTTCATAGAATACAGTAAAACTGATGTTATGAAATGAGACCGCAATTTATCTTTCTAAAATGTATTTAAACTTTTTAAAACATAAATTATTCATATGATATTCTGAATATTCTTAAAACCACTACACCAATTCAAGCAAGCAACTTTGTTTTACTGTAAAAATATTATCAAACATCAAACTATCAAACTAGGTTTATTTACGAGTATGATTTTGAAGTTTGGAAATGCTAAAAACAGTACTGTGAATGAAAAAGGCTAAACAAGTGTGGCAAAAGAACTTTCATTGAAAGCACAGTGAATCAACCTGCTATGTAAAGACTGACATGTTTAATACCTCGCTCCCTATTGCTAAGTGTCACAGCCGTTCCTTTGTCTGCAAAGCAGACGGAAAGTCAGTGACTAATTTATGACTAATAGCCTTAACCGGTTCTTGTAGAATTGCTTTGCATCCTCTTTCCCACAAACCAATGTAATGCTATTCTTCAGCAAGACAAGTGGAGTATTGTGAGACAACAAGTCTGCTTTGAGCTTCTGAACAAACAGATCAGTGCCACCCTGATCAAGAGGCAGCAACTTCACAACCCACCGTGACGCTAAATACTGTAATGCCACTTGGGTTCAAAGGTCATGGTAAATGTTGATCCTAACAAACAACAATCCTACACTTAACACTAGGGCAGGATATATGCAATGTTGAGTATGTATTATAACGCATCATTTGTACCATTTGTGATCTTAACTACAATTAATTTTATTGAATTATTTTTATTTTTACCATTCAGTTACTGTACTTGAATACGATTAGACTCAAGATATGATAAAACACTTTATTTCAATTGGTTATTTTTCTTGATTGTATTTATAGATTGTTATGCATGAAAATACCACACATGCAGACCACATACAGACCACAATGAAAACATGCCGGGGAACCCCAAAAGGTTTATAGATAGTTTATACGGTTTTATGGACATGCAAATAGTAAACTTTAAATTAAATTAAATTAAAAAATTAATCTCTGATTTAACATGTGCATGGAAATACTCACAACACATGCAAATACAAAAAACGCACTGCAAGTAGCACAGATAACAACAAAAATGTGTCTGAGAACCCAAAAAAATGTATAGATTGTTTTTTAGATTTCATAGAGATGCACTCCCACTGCAGAATCATCCCAGTTGATCCAATAATTTCCAAATAGAGGTGTGAGGTCATATACTGAAATTGTTTTCATATCACAAAATAAAAAAATATCGTAATGTTACAATTTTCCAATATTGTGCAGCCCTAGACACCAGGGTTATTTGAATATCATTGCAATGCTACTGTTGTTGTTATTTAATATATTTTTATTTTGCATCAAGTAACAAAATGGATTTAATTGTAGTGAACTAAAATAACACACAGATTAGCATTCAAGAACAACCAACAGCATTAAGAGTTGTTGTGTTGTATAAAGGCTGATTTATACTTCTGTGTTGAGAAATCAGCGTGACCCATGGTGCCTGCCCTGCGCACTGTTTGTGTTTCTCTGCAATAACGCTTCCGAAATGCTAGCTGGCAGTAGGTTTTTATGTTCCTCTGTGTCGAGTTTCTTCATGGGTACAAAACAAAAGTTTCCATCTACAGCTACTTCTTGGGACTTGACACTTGTAAAAATTAACAGCTCTCAGCACTGCCTACGCTCATCATTGGTACCAAGCGGATCAATCACAGAGCTTACTCTGCACGTCATTGCAGCACGTACAGCAGTTACATTCTTTGAGAAGTGCACATCACCGTCAGCCAAGTCGAGGGCCAGGTACTATGTGCCACAATATGTAAACAATTATAAAAACTGTGATAAAAACATTCTGATTTAATTTTTTAATTAAATGCAAAGCTGACAGAAATGGCTGAATGAAGCATACATTAACCTATGCATTATTTAGCCATAGTATGGTGCCAATATGTCAAAATTAGCACAGTGACATACAAGCATTTAAATTTGGATGTCGATGTAATCACTGACAGTCAAGATGATTTAGTGTACCTGGATATGCTCGTGTTTAGTTTCAATGGTTGTTATCTGGGAATAGCGTACTTTGGAATGTGACAACTAACCAATAAGAATCAAGTTTTTTTAGTAGTAGTAGATGTAGTAGTAGTAGCAGCAGCAGACGTAATAATGTTTTACCAATATTATTATTATTATTATTATTATTTTTATTAATTAATTTTCTTTTCGGCTTAGTCCCTTTATTAATAAGGGGTCGCCACAGAGGAATGAACCGCCAACTTATCCAGCATATGTTTTATGCAGAGGATGCCCTTCCAGCTGCAACCCATCACTGGGAAACATCCATACACACTCATTCACACACATAGCCTATGGACAGTTTAGCTTATCCAATTCACCTACACCACATGTCTTTGGGGTTGTAGGAGAAACCCGAGCACATGGAGGAAACACATGCGATCATGGGGAGAACGTGCAAACTCCACACAGAAATGCCAACTGACCCAGCCGAGGCTTGAACCAGTGACCTTCTTGCTGTGAGGCGACAGCGCTACCCACTGTGCCACCATGCCAACATATTATTATTACTATTATTAATAGTTAAATCGATGAATTAGAAGTGTTATTATTTAAACAAACACATTCAGTTTTATTGACTGACTGACTGACTATTTGCATCAGTGTCTTACCCCGAAACAAACTGGTGAACACAATCAAAGCTGGCCTGAGGTTTGTCTTTACTGTCACTGGACAGGTAGAAGGAGAAAACACGGAAAGCATCAGGAGAATCCGAGGATGCCGGAATCTTGATATACTGTCGAAGAAAAAGAAAAACAAATAAATTTTAGACTCCTGTCTGTACATCCAATTGAATTCTACATAACATTTATAAATACTCACATACGCCCACACAATAAAGAACACAAACAGTTTAATTCCAAGAAACAGACGTTTATTTATACCCCAGATCTATTAAACGACTATTTTAAGCAATGGAAATTCACTTGTGTAACATACAAACCAGCTAAACAACAAGACAACTTAGCATCCGATTTACTACACTAAAACCAATTCCATCCCTTGTATAACACACAGGCTTTGGTTCATCAATAAAAAAAAATCAACTTCATGGCACTTTTTTCAATAAAACGGTTTGTAAAAACATCCTTTATTTAATTAAACTCCTCCAACTACTCAGAGACTTGCCTCTCCAAACCAAAGAGTTCAGCTTCATTGTAAAATCCTAAGTATCATGTCTTCATAAAGCAATTAAGTTATTATTTTCCCAGAAATAAAGCACTTGCTGTACCAAAAGCCATTTCATGAGGAGATGTTTTGTTCTCTACTATTTCTAAAACTGATTCATATGTGCAAGATGCGCAAGCTGAAAGTGGGTTTGTATAAAGCATCTCATTGCACAACTAACAGTTGCTAAATATGAGCACAGAGTTTCAGGCCTCTTGGAGTAAAAAGTACTTGTTTATGATACATAAAAGCGGAAAGAATTAGATTGTGTGTCATTGTTTGGTTGATTTGATTTTGTGATTTAAAAACAAGCTGTTTCCAAGCTTAGCTCTACATATTGGTAAAAAAAGTTAAAATTTATAAATGGGAATGGGTCATTCTTTTACATTTTTTTTTGTTACAAATAAGTTAAAATAAATATATTTTAAACTACTTCATAAATTCTATCCGGTTAAACATTTTCTGAGTAAATTTAAAAAGGATATGGACATAAACTGCTCTTTTTGCTCTTTGCATTTGGAAATTGCACCCCACATCTTTTGGTGCGGTTATGTTAAAAGCTTTGGCATGATGCTTCTGTCTTCATCAAAAAAAAGGTACTTTTTAATTTTACTTTGCAATTAGAAAATGTATCTTTTGGATATTTTATGTCTGAAAATCTGATTAATGAAGTTTTTGTTAATCTATTTATTCTGTTGATTAAGTTTCACATTCATACGTGTTTTAAACTTTTATTTTGTTTTACAAGACTTTTATTTTGTTTTGTAAGACACTGAAAAATTACTTTGTGTGGTTCAACTTAGTGGCATTAAAGCACTGGACAGTTTTAAAAGCCCATTAAAACTGTCTTTAAAGAAATGGATTAATGTAAAGGTCCTGTTTAATTGCAAGAATTTTATTGAATTATTTACACTCTTGTTTTTGTTTCTTCTTTTTTTTTTTTTTTTTGTATTGTTATTATTATTACCTTTTATCACCCTGGCATATTGTTTAAATTATCTATTGTTTAAAGCATAATAAAAAATATATAATAATAAATAAATATATATAGTCAAAGAGGTTAAAAGTTTACAACACAAGCACAAAATATCAAATAAAAGGCCAGACCTATCGGACAACAAAAAACAGATATTGTTGGCATTTTAAAATGTTATTTTTGCACATCCTAAAACTATTTGATTAACAACTATTTGATTAATATCCATTCTTTCATTTTTAGAAGTACAGATGATGTTTCATTTTTACATGAATCTGTAACACTGAACAATAACAATTTTCTTCTATATAATGGCTATTTTTAGTTATTGAAACACAAAAAGTAGACATTTTACGGAATATTTATGCATTAAACATATAGAAAATTTATTTTGTATTTTTAAAGCGAACACCAAAATGTGTCATCTCATCTTTAATCCATGTGTTTTTATGCCTCATAAGCATAAACATTTGGTTTTCCTGTACAGTGTTGTCAACAGTTTGAATGGTTTCAAATTACACTAGAAAAAAAACATTTTGCAACATATGGGAGCACTTTCAGCAAAAGTGTTCATGAATTTATTGCCCTCACACAGTTACATAATTGTAGTTTACAGCAGTTTATATGAAACAATAAAAATCCACTAAGTATTTAACAAAACAAAACAAAGTAAAAAAAATCTTATTTCCGACACAGACAAATATGTAGTTACAAATAAAATGTATCGTTTTTTGGGGTCAATAAAAATGTTGGCTCAACAAATATAAATCCTCATTGTGCTTAAATGATATAAACACACTTGCGTGTCCTAACAAAAATGTACAATTTAATGAGAAATAGATTGTTCTTCTTTTGAAAATTATGAATAATATGGAGTCTTTTTGGGACATGAAAAATTACGAAAACTAAAGATATATTTCCCATATTCACCACAGTAGATCCTTGGTAACTATTAGAATACAGTAAATTTAGGTACTTATGATATAATAAGGGATACAATGTGGATTAGGTTTAGGGTTAGTTGCATGACGTGTAACAAGACATCTTAAAATAAAGTGTTACCTAATATGACAATGGTATAACTGCAAAGGCCACAACTGATTATTTTCTAATATATTCCACTCTATATCTCTCTTTAAATGATATAGGTAGCTATTTTGATAAACTGCTAAAGCATTTAACTGATCGAATCAAGACAAACTATAATTGAGTTATTAGGATTGTTTTTATTTTGTGTGACAAGTGTGAAATATTTCACACTTCATGAGGAAAATCATCAATTACACAACACAAAAATATAGTGTTGTTCATATAAAATGTTTATTGCTCATCTTTATTGATTATTACAAAAGATAAAGTACTATTTTTGGTCAAAAAATAGCTATTTGATAGTTATACTAAATTTCTCATCGCCCAAATTAAAGATATGCTACAAAAAAGTCCTTAACCTATTTGCAAACAGGACAAAAATAGCTGTGCGTGAGAAATGTGTTTTTATAATGACAGATTAA
Source organism: Danio albolineatus (assembly GCA_903798035.1). Lineage (NCBI taxonomy): Eukaryota > Metazoa > Chordata > Actinopteri > Cypriniformes > Danionidae > Danio > Danio albolineatus. Next base: position 218,568 of record CAIGQQ010032409.1, read on the forward strand.
TTAATTAATTTGATCTCCTTGTATTTTAATTGTGTTTTTCATCTTCCAAATATGAACAATACATTTATAACAGTATCTATTTATCTCTGCTATTTTAGCTAATGGAAATAAAGACATTCATTGTTAGTTCTTGTTAACTCAGCGTATCAACTAGGGTTATTAAGCACGACTCTGGATTTTAAAACTATGCTGTGGTTCATACTTAGCATAGCTTATACATGAATGTACATTAAATAACTTACAACTAATGAACCGTTATTTTAATATTTAAAAAGTATTACCATTTTATTTTTCCGATCATTATATACTGAACAATACTTGTTTGGTATGTTTTTTAAAGGTGGTAAAATGTTGATTCTTTACACAATGCTGCATTTTATTCCGCCATCCCTTATGAAGTTCATCCCTAATGTATATGCCTTTAATTACAACTGAAAAGAAGCTATGCTTTGGTCATAAGACTACTTCAGGAGCTACAGTATAAAGCATTCAGCTAGAAGAGCATCAAAGCTGCACACTGAAGTGCTCTGACTGATTCATGCCAGATCCACTGCAGCTCAGAGTTTATGTTCTGAGGCAACACAAGGGTCACGACTCAGTAACTGAGTCAGTTACGTAACACTTGCAGTCATCTGAGGCCAATCAAAAACAAATGCAGCCCTGAACGACTAACATCCACAGTGCAACCTCACTACCTGTTCAAAGTCCTGCAAACAGAAATCAATAAGATAACCAGCCAAAGCCAAAGCAGCACTTCAAGACTGCCAGATGCATTGACTCTCCTATAAAATATGATGGCTCTTTCTGGTATTAAAAGAGAAGCTTTATTCTTTAGGGGAGGCCTAGAAACCTACTTTTACTAATACAGAAAGCCAATTCAAAATACAAGGTCATTAAGCAACAGGTATTGCGGTGTCGTTAAAAACAGCTTTTCTTTTCAAACAGCCTCTAGCCCAAAAAAAAAAAAAAGATAGATCTTTTGGTTGAAGGGGTGTCCTAGATCCTGAAGAAAATGAATAGGTAGCGTCCGCATAATTTAAATACTTCATTTTTTTGTTCAGGTGGGTTTTCCATTTGTACTCGGACATGTCCAAAAAGTGAGAAGACAAACAATAATGACTGTAGACACAGAAAGTCACTTGAATCATTTGGTTTTCAGGGGTGTTTGATTTTTCCATAAATAAAATAGCAAGGAATAATAACAAGGCACCTTTAATTCCCACTGTCAAACAGAGCCACGGGGTGTTTTCAAATATGCAGGGTTATGCTGTGTGAGCGAGTTTGGTTAAAGACTGGTTTAAAGAATGCATCTATATCCTAAGGCATGAAAGCGCTCAGAAAGCATAGTGGAACCTTTGTGCATAGAGATTGAACAGTTTTCTTACCAATAACTAAAAGAAACTCGGCAAGTGCTTTAGTCAAAACCTTCCTCGATAGCAGGTGTTTGCGAAACAAATCAAAACAAAATCTGAAATGCTACACCAGAGAAAACAGATCTACAGGATAAAAATAAAAACAAACACAACCCAAGAGTGAATACACTCTCAGAAATAAAGGTATATATAAAAATTTAATTCATAAAATGTATGAAATCATATATGAAATTAATAATATTAACAAAAACAACAACAAAGAGATACTAATAAATAAATAAAACACAACAAAAGAAAGTATGAACAAAACCAGAAATGATTAGAAATCTAAATAAATGCATACACTATAATGGCTTTATTAATGTTAATTATAATATTAATAAAAATATGGGTCTTAATACATGGAAATACAGTTTAAAACAAAACAAAAAAAATCAAAAAGAAGATAAGATGAATAGAAAAAAAAAACTAACATTTTGTAATCTTAATATGAAAATCTATACTAAAGACATACAGTAGAGGCTATTGCTCATACAGAAATCACCATATGTGTGGGTGTCTTGGCATCGAAAAGTTTTAAAACACCTGCTCTATAGAATGCAATATGTTCATAATCACACAGGTCACACAAAATCATGTCATTCATAAACAATTTTAAAAAACTGACCTCTTCATTTTTAGAAATGCACTCGTTTCAGCTGTGTCTAATGAAGTGCATAAATACACTAGCAAGCAATTTACCGCCCTACAGATCTAAAAACAGCATATACAGGCACCGCAGGAAAGGGTTTTGGGCTGTCAAAAATGCCCGGTCACGCAGTACAACCCATAAGCACTGTCGGCCACATTGAGCCAATAAATTAAAAAAAATAAAAAAGCTCCCAGTCTTACAAACACACATTCAACTTCACAACCCCCACAGAATGAACCCTGCCCCCTTCATTATCTGTTAGATTTCCATGCGACAAAACAAGCAGTCACAACATACTAGCAAACAGTAGCTGCTACTACGGTGGACACTCGGGAGGATGGGGGTTGAGTCAGGGAAATGATGGTAAATGACCCAGTTATGTCCTTACGGCTTCAAAAATGAGGCAGTAAGGAATGATCAGACTAATGCATCTTTTCTTGCAACAAACCAAAAGGAAAAAAAAAACATCCTGGTTGGCCAATGGCTAATCCTGGAGCTACAACTGCTGCAAAAAACGGTAGCTGCCCTCACCCAAATTCAACAAGTCATTTCATGGAGGTCTCAGATGTAGGTCAATGGTGCAAAGGAATGAATAATCATTTGCGTTTCAAATGACCACGCCGATGAACAAAAGCCAGTCACCTCTGAGGCATCGGCAAAGCCATGGATTTACAGTCTTTACCCCCCTTAAAGTCCCCTTTTGCCAAAGCATCACATCCCCCATCCTCTTCCCTCCAGGAGACAAGCACTACCCCCCCGTACCCCTGGTCTATGGTACATTCTCTTGTCGACCCCTGGCTCAACCACCAATGCACACTTCATATTCTGATTCTAATCAATGTCATGCAGGTCAGCCCCTTCTGGGGGCTGCCCTCTTTTTCTATCCCTGGTTTCCTCCTCGATTTTCATAACCATATGTCATTTAGCCTCTTGGTTCCCAGATACTGTCTCCAGGGAAAATGTATGTATGTGTATGAGTGTGTGTGTGTGTGTGTGTGTGTGTGTGTGTGTGTGTGTAGGTGTGTGTGTGTGTGTGTGTGTGTGTGTGTGTGTGTGTGTGTTTATGATGACAGAAACACACCCAGCCACCCAGATCTGAATAAGTTAAACAATATTTTAGTTCCTATAACTATAGTGGTTGAAGTAGACAGTAGAAGTATTTTTTTTTGTTGTGTTTGCACCATAGGAATTCAAAATAATTTTATTATTTAACGTTATAGGAACTCCTATTCTGGGTATTAAATCAGTTCCTATTACATATTTTTTTTAAGTTCCTACAACTATACTGGTGAAAATAGACAATTTTCATTGTGTTTGCACCAAATGGATTCAAAATAATTTTATTATTTATCATTCTAGGAATTCCTTTTCAGGTCATTAAATTAGTTCCTATTTCATATTTTCATAGTTCTTATAACTATACTGGTGGAAGAGGACACGTTGTGTTGCTTTTGTGCCATAGAGATTCATATTAGGGTTTATCCCAGCACATTAGGAACTACCAGTAACATAAGAGGCTTTTGCTCCAGGTAGTTACAGGAACAAAATCTACTTTTCCATTGAGCTGTATGGCACGGTTCGAAAGTTCAACTTTGGTTCCAATTTGCTTGGCTTAGTTTGCAATTCCACTGCACCTTGAATTGGGTGGGGTTATCACTATAGTTGATGTGATGTGATGCTGTTATCATTCTGGGTCATCCCATTCCATGCTGGATCTGCTCCTAGGCTACCAACTACAGTGGTTCCCAATAGCAAGTGGTCACCACCCTGCAAACTTGTATGTCTCTCTTATTTTATACACAAGGATCAGTTCATTCATTTCTCTGTTATTGAGCTGATAATCTAAGTCAGGTGTGTTAAGTAAACAAGGCATAAAATATGCAGGGGGTCCTAAGGACTAAAATTGGGAATCACTGAACTAGAGGAATGTCTGGACCTCTTTTACTTGCCACGATGCTGCCATTATGTTTATTTATTTATTTATTGCTTTTATTGTTTTTTAGTCATGAGAACCAACAATACAGCATGTGTCTTCTGTCACAAGTCCAATGACTCCAATGATGGGTGTGACAATACTCTGACAAATCAGTGATCTGCAGTGTGTAGAAGTCACGTTTTTGTTAGGTGACCCTAAAACAAGTACCAGATACTAGGTATGGAAGGCAGTGGAAAAGCCGCAGTCATTAACCAAACCACCAAAACAAACCACGCCTTACCTTAAAAGTCCCTTAAGTCAAAGAAACTTGCCAGCAGGCCTGACTCCCCAAGTCCCCTTTTCCCATTTTCTTGGTTGAACAAACAAAGGACATGAGACAAAGGCAACTGACAGTGACTTCAATTACTGCATTTAGCAAAATCAACAATTGAAGAATGGAAGATGCCATGATTTCATCACTGTTTTCATTGTGTGTTTTGCGATAATGAGGATGGAATGTAGACATATAAATTATGCAACTAAACCCTGAAGGAATAAATCACCTTTGACAGCTTGTAGCCATTGCTAAATATCAGCTTGTAGTCAACAGCTTAATAACGCGGAGACTGAGAAAAGAACACAATGCCATAGACTAAGGCAATAGCTAAATGCCACTAACGTTAAGTTTCAGAATGTATACTGTAACACATTAAAAAAATACTCTGCTGCCAGTGCTGGTATTTTGTATGTCATGCATTCACCAAATCAACATGCACTCGTGTCACTGTAGTTCCTATTATGCTGGGAGACCCTGCTCTAAAGAAGAAGCTAGTCCCCCCGCCATTAACAGAACTAAAACTGTTCCCAGTCCCTGTGGTGCCAGCATGACAAATATTTGTGAATGAAGTGTCAGAAAGGTCCTAAAGTTCATTATCTGTCAAGTTGACTTACTGTATTTGCCTTTCACTTTTTTTTTTGTATTTATTTCTCCAGCAAGAGCCAACGCCCAGCTTGACAGGTTGATATTGTATAAGTTTTGTTTTTCATAATAGTATATTATGTATTATACCAATAACTTCAGAATGCAAATACAGATTGCTTTAAGGGTTATTATAGAAATGTTATCTGCCTAAGTAGTGTGTATCTGTGACGACTCAAGCTCCTTCATGTCATTCAATTTGTTCTCTCACAGTGGATCTATTTTACTATCCCCTCCACACACACACACACACACACAATTGTAGTAGTATAATTAATCATAAATTTACCATAATATAAACTTAATTAAGTTTATGGTGCATAAAATATTTTTATATGTTTATATGTATGCATTATTTGACAGGAATACAGTAAAAACTGAAATACTGTTGTACATTTTGTAATATTTGTTTAAAATATTAAATATGTAATCTATTCTTGAGATTTATAAGTTGCATGCTCAGTACTGTTAGTGAAATCTGTCACTTTAAGCATCACATGAACCTTCAGAAACCATAATGTTTAGTTGATTTTCAAGAAAAGTTGTTTTTATTTCAGTGTTGAAAACTCCTTAATGTCTATAACACCTAATGATATCACTCTGGGTAAAAAGCTTCTGAAAATTAATAAATGTAAAAGATTTTTAAATTATTTATTCATTTTTCAAAATCAATCAACCAATCAATTGAATAAAGTTTACCTCCAACTAGTTTGGATCTAACCACCACAGCCAATTTCATAAAAAATAAAAAAATACCTGAATTAAAATAGAAAGCAAAAAAGTATAGAACTCCTTAGAATACACATATAATCTTTAAATTCATAAAGGTTCTTTACATGGAAAAAAATGTATTAAAATGTTTTTAAAAAGTTACAATTTACAGTAACAAACCATTAACTAACACTACTAGCTTAATAAATGACTAATTAGCTTTAATTAATAGTAATGTTTATTAATAGTTAGGTTTAGGTTTAGGTTGGGATGCAGAATAAGATTATACTTTATTACTACTAACGAACAGCTAATATCTTTAAGGTTTACTATGCAAGTTTCACACTCAGTGGTTGATCAAGGCATTGCATTCCTGGATCAAAACACTCACAAGCGCAGGTTGCCAGATTAAGGACCAACAGAGGTGTGCCTAACTATTGAGCTTAAATGCTGATATAAGGGTGACTTAAATCGTGTTCTAAATAAAAGCAAAAGCACGCTATAGAAGGAGTTTTTTTCCTGACCTATACCTGGAATTTAGATTTTAGAAATGGTTCCTATTTTTTATAGCTGAACAACAGAAAGCCGTAGGTACACCTCATGTGCTTTATTCAGTGTTAAATGCTAATAATGTGAGTTTAAATGCCATTATACAAGACATTTATTGCTATACTACTGAAAGCAGGAGCAGATAGTATACCCCCTTGAAAATAAAATAAACCACTTGAAATTGAACTTTAGAACTTTTGACTAAAAACCAACACATATCCGTGATTCCACATCCACATTTAATAATGTTAAAGAGGTTAATATGTGGCACCACGGTGGCGTAGTGAGTAGCACCTTTGCCTCACAGCAAGAAGGACGCTGGTTCGAGCCTTGGCTGGGTCATTTCTGTGTGGAGTTTGCATGTTCTCCCTGTGTTCGCGTGGGTTTCCTTCGGGTGCTCCGGTTTCCCCCACAAGTCCAAAGATATGCGGTACAGGTGAATTGGGTAAGCTAAATTGTGTATGTGTGTGAATGAGAATGTATGGATGTTTCCCAGAGATGGGTTGTGGCTGGAAGGGCATCCGCTGTGTAAAACAAATGCTGGATAAGTTGGCGGATCCTTTTCGCTGTGGCGACCCCGTATATCTAAATATGTAAATATCTGCAAACATATTCTGGTATTTTTAGCCACTTAGAGGAGTCAAAAACTCACTTACAGCAGATTTAATAATAGACAAGCAATAAGCCAGTATGTGATAAAATTAATTGTGATATAAACTAAAGAATTCCCAATGTTTCTCATATTAAAAATGGTCATTTAAATAACTGTTCTCTCAAAGATTCTCTGAGGCACCCTTTAGAACACAGAATCTGAGGATTCTTTAATATAATTAAATGTAAAAAAGAGTGTAATATGTATAAATGCTATTTTTGTGTTCATCTGAATGGCGTTTTTACAGTTACTCAGCATATCAGTGAGGTCACTACAAGTACTACAAGTTAAATATTAACCACCGTCAATAACATCACAGGTGAACTTCATCCATATCATAATTGCCAAATGGCATCGGATGGACAGAATTCCCAAATAGACCACAAGGGAGCAGAGCCCGAGAGAAAGCATTTCTCTGTAGCCCATCTTCCGCCACATCTGCCACACTGTGCCATGTGTGTTTGGAGATGTCAAATATTTTCAGTCTACTGTGAGGTGTGAAGTGGCCTGGAACAGAACAACTTAGCGGCCCGAGACAAAGGCCATGCTTTGTATAGCAACCATGGAAAAAAACAAAAACAACAACTTCTTTCTAGGAACATTATAATATGCTTTATGAGGTGGTGAGACGCACTGCACCCCAGATTTAAAGCACTCAAGCATTCTCAACTCACAAGATTTTATGACTATAAACGTTTGTGTTTTGTTCTCACAAAGTGCACATCTGTTTAGAAAGAAGAGAAGCTGGCGTGTTGTTTCAGGTGCTGTTTTCTTTCTCCTTTTCTTAAGCCGTGTTGAGTCAGTCTACGTAAGGGACGAAACAGAACATCTTGTCCTCACGCTTGGCATTATTTTTTTCAAGCTATGCCCTGAAACTGACAGCCACCTAGTAAACAATTACCGCTGCCATGCAGTCGACTTATTGTTTAACCAATGCCCTACATGTCAGAACAGATGGAAAGTTTCTCTCTGTCCTAAATCAGCCGGCTTTTATCTCTGCTCCTGCAATTATAGTGCTAGCGATGATGACTCTTTGACTTTGACCAGTCACGTAATGAGCACCTTCCTTTTCAGAGCTTAGTTTACTTTGGCCTGGTTAAATTAGTTCCGCTGGTTCGCTCTACTCTACAGTCAGTCTTCATCGTGATCGTCACTATTGTTCTCTTCATGCAGCGCACTCATCTACGGCTCCTGTGAGGCGCTCATCTTTTGTTCCTGCCACACGTGATGCCACAGAGTTCGGCCTATATTATTCATAAGCAGCAGGAACGTGTGGCCTGTGTGAAGGGGTGGGGGAAGGGCTGGGTTTTGGGGGCATCCCTGGCCAGGACCGACAAACAGGGCTACATGACCCCCTGATCCAAAATGGACAGAACCGCTCATCCGAAAAACAAAAAAAGAGGGTAGGGGGAGTAACAGAAGAAGAGAGAGAGACAGAGAGAAAGAGAAAGAGCGATTACAGTGCTAATGACAATATACTACATCAGGAGCAAGACAGAGAAACTATTGGAACTGTTAATTATGAACTGAACAAATGTTATTCTCAGAGTAATTGTAACAATCTCTGAGTGCTTGTCATGTCAGGTGAGGCTGAGTTGGTACAGTTTGAATATTTTTTAAATAATGATAGGCAAAACGTATTTAATAGTTTTTACATAATGATAGGCAATAAGTTTGAATAGTTTTTAAATAATTGATCTCATATATAAAGAGGCTGTTACAGCAAATCAGTTACATTCCTGCATAAAAACATGCTTTCTAGCATGAAAATGTTGTTGATCAAATTAATTTAACTATGGAAGATCAAGTTATTGCATGTGGTCTGGCTTTACTCCACTTATTCAGTATGGTTCAATATTTAATAATCGTTACAGTTAGCATAAGTCGTTAGAGTTAGCATGAGAGTCGTTATAGTTAGCATGAGATAGTCGTTATAGTTAGCATGAGATTCACGCTTTTTTAAAGAAAAAACAATATCATTAATGCAAATCAACTCGCCAGTAACTTTTTTAATGTATGTCCCTGTAAGAAAATATCATAAATAGATGGAATACCAGTGACCGCAATAATTAAACAATTAGGAACAATTGTGTTTGGAGCCAAAGTTAACAGTGACTATGTTATCAGGGCTCTTCTCAAGAGGTGGACGTCTACATTTCGACTGGTTGTCGCTGAAATGTGTCACAGCTCCTTAACATAAAAAGTTGACTTGATTTCAACTCTGCTCAACACCCACACCGCTGAACATGCGCCACGTCGCTGCTCGACCCTTATTAACCACGGCTCCTATTGACAATAAATGACTTCCGGCTGCTTTGATGCTCTTGCCACTTTCGGTGTGAACGCACAGTTATTGTGATGAGACAGTGGAGATTTACAGGAATGTGTGGGGAGCATAAAGAAGGGAATGATCAGCAATAGACACCGAGCCAATCATCAAAGTTGGGTTCCCGTGATTAACTCTATGCTACGTCTCGATGTACTAACCACTAGATTATTGTCGTCGACTGTCCCCTGACCTTTCAAAATATCCAAAACGTATTCAAATGATATTATCCTAATATTACAAATCGATATATAAACAAGTTTGTGTGCTAACATGAGCAATGTCTAGATATGAGTTTCCTCAATTTTCACCCAAAATCCTCATCACCAACATCTTACTAAAGACAGCATGCAACACCTGACAGATTTCATATTTTTATTACAGACTAGTCACAAATTAAAAAACTAAAAGGTCGACGAGCAGTATTGTGTTCAAGCTTTGGCTTCAGACATTAAACAATAACAGTGCTAACAAGTGGCATTTAAGAGAGGAGACACCTAACGTGCATCACCTTCAAGAAACCCTGTGATTTTTCTCAAAAACTCCGGACTTCTCAACCAAATCCATTTATGATCTGATGAGCAAGTGTGCCATGAGTCACGTAGTGTGAACGCAGTGCATGAGCTCGCCTCTATCTGTGGCATTAATTCACTCTGTTGTGGTGCCATCCTGAAGTCCGTAACATTCAAATGGGGGAGAAATCAGAGGGGGGTGGATGCGGATGTCTGTTGATGCATGGGGGTTGGTTTTAGGATAAAGGGGGTTGCTGATGAGAAGTTGTGGAGCTGAAAGAGGGGTGGTCGAGGGGGTTGTGGTGGCCGCTTCATCCCCTGAGGAACTGCCTGGGATGCCAAGCAAAATCTCTCTCTCTCTCTCTCTCTCTCTCTCTCTATCTCAATATTGAGTGCAGATACATATTTTTTATTGATTGTTTTTTGTGAGCTTATTTATTTTAATGTTTTTATGAATTTTAATTGTTTTGATAAGTGATACGTTTTGAGAAATGAAATGTATTAAAAAGTCTCTCTCCCTATAATGGCATAGTTTAACATAGAATTATAGCTATTAATCATTTTATATTGGTTTTAAATCCAGGTATTAGCAGTGAATGTGCTTTTGTTTTCAGTAAAAGACTGTTTTTCCATACAGTTTTTGTATCGTTCAAGATTCAAAAGATTGATGTTTTTTTCAAATATTTGTATTTGTTTTAATAAGAACTTCGCCGTACAGACACTTTGGGTTTTGATTCATGGGTTTTGATTGTTAAAAAATGAAGAGGTGAATGTCAGTTTTTAAATTTAATTTCAGGTAAAGTTAAATAGGGCTGAGCAGTAACAGAACAGAATGCTAATTCGATTAATTCAACGCTTTTAATTGATTATTTTTATGGTGGCCGAGAGAGCTTAACGTGCTGCAATAAAAAAAGTGCAATTACAAAAAAAAAAAAAAATGCCAGCAAATTGAGAAAAGATCTTTATCAGTTTGACAGCACACAATTGTCACAAATCACATACACATTTTTAAAAAATGCACTGCATTTTCACACAACACAAACATTTTAATAAAACGCGCTGCATTTTCTTAACACAAAAACATCGAAACGCAACTGAAATGTTTTAAGGGGACTCTAAATTGTGATGGACCCGGCTATTTAGGTTATTAAGGCTAATAAATACTTAAGACACAGGAATCGGGTTATTACAATAAATGAACAAAAAAAATAAATAAATTGCCTTTCAAAGATCACCTACAACTTTACAGGGCAATAGTCACGGCACAGTGTCGGCATTTTTGGGTCCCTTTTATTTTGTTGTGAGAAAATGCAGTGCGTTTTCATAAAATATTTGCATTGTGAGAAAATGCATCACGTTTTTTTAAAAATGTGTTTGCTTTGTGAAGATTTGCATCGCATGTGCTGTCAAACTAATAAAGATCTTTTCTTAATTTCCTGGCATTTTTTTATTTATTTTTGTAATTGCAAGTGTTTTCTTAAATTGCACAAGTTTAGCTCTCTCAGCCACCTTAATATTTGCTTTTACAAAGCCCTTGACTCTTTATATTTATATACAATATATTTGAAAGTACATAGTGTCATAAAAGAAACTTGTGTTATGTTAATGAAAATGAGCTTTTTATTCCACCTTTATGACATTTCTCTTTCATTTTTAATGTGTTTTTATGCGAGTAATATGTGAGAGTACTATATGTTTTATGATACAAATAATTTTTGTTGAAAAAAAAAAATCTCTCTCTATCTCTCTCTAGCACCTGAGGGCTAATCTGTCAAGCTCAGTAAGCGCTGGGCGACCTGACTCCATAACCATCCCTCTGTGTGTGCCTGTGTCTGTGTGTGTGTGTGTGTGTGTGTGTGTGTTGGTAATGGGGGAGGAAAACACCCCGCATGCTGCTTTCATATGCACCCCATTCACAGAGCAGCCAGAAGCCATCCTCCACTCGCCCATCAGTTACTATAGTGACGAGTCTGCGCAAATTAAGTAGAGGCAGGCCTATGGGGGCGACTGCAGCCTCGCTGGCCTCTGAGATTACAATAGTAGAGCAGTTTGCTGCATTTTCATTGGTTAATGTCATACATTTCGAAAATTCATACACACCGGCAGCTCTGAGAGGCGCTCAGCATATGTGGTATCTGTATATTTATACACGTGCAGCAGGACTGGAGTGAAAACGCAGGGAAATTAGACGAAGGTATTAAGGGGATTATACAGTATGGACTTGACTAAATATATTATAAATTAAAACGCACATGCTTAAAAGTCACTACTTCAAACGTTAATAAGAGGTTGTTATTGAAGACTGTCTCTGTAATAAGACCATTGAGGTAAAACTTTATTAACATGGTAACACTTTACAATGAGATAACATTATTAACTGAGAATGAGGAAGATATTACAATGTAAAAATGACAGTTTCTGTATTTTGTGTTTTGTTTAGTTTTCCGCTTGTGATTTGCATTATGGGATACTGATTTCTGCTCTGTTGACTTATGATGTTGAAAATTTACAATTTAACAAAGTAACTATATTTAACATTTAAGCAGTTTGAAATAATAGAATCTATAAGAAATTATACACTATATAGAGAAATAAGTCTGTAACAGAAAATGTACTGGCAGTTTATTACAAAGCCTTTTGTATGGTAATTTACAACATTAAACAAGACAATATATCACTTTAAACTATTAAATATAAACTTTTCAAGGTTAAAGGTTGTTGGAAGAAAGATCAAGGTCCCAAAATGCAATTCAAAAGCATAAATAAATGGTGGAAAATACAGAAAACTGCTAATTTACAGATATTTTACAGTGTAGCTGTATTTATAGTTTGGTTATGGTTGCTACAAAATAGTCAAGTTTGACTATTTGATGTCAATCAAGTTTGATGTCAGTTTATATTAGTGAAGGTCCATAAATCTAAATTCATTAAAAATCAATTGAAATCAATACAAACCACCAGTTTTGAGAGGAATTGGACATATGTATTGTTTGTATTTTTATATTTTAGCAAAAGCGAGTAAACTAAAATTGCTGAGAAATTTGATAATCTTTTAAAAACATTTAGGATTGAAGGAGTGTATGGTCTCCACAGACTCAACATAAATATGTACAAACGCTTTCAAGTCACTACTTGGAATACAAGTACAAGTCAAAGACAAGTTTCGATTAAAGCATTTTTTCTGTCTCTATGTTAAAAGGGAATGGTCAAATGAAGATTAAAATAAAATAGTCTCACTATAACAATGAAAAAGACATTGGCTGAAGTGTTTAAACCCTTTAATAGTTTGTTAAAAGTTTGTTACTGTTGTTACTGTAATATTTTGAGATACAACTTCAGATTTGAATTACATATAATTGAATTATTTCTATGTATAAATGTTTGTAATAGTTCTGTTTGGGGTAGCATAGTATTTTTGATCTGCGAAACTACAACTAAACATGAAAAGCTGCGTTTTATCTATCAAGCACATTATATCAGTGTTTAGGATGCAAGCTTTAGAAAACAGATTTCACAGATCAAGATGTTGATCCTGTTATCATCTCTGTATAAACTGCAAAAGGAAGACTTTTGAAAACAATGACATCACACAGTTTTGTATGACATGTTCATACCATAGACATGAGTGTTTGACCACCAAAACAACAACAGTGAACTACAGGAGCGTTTGTGTGCAGACATGCAGTATATCTTTACAAACATCACCCACTGATCTAGCTTGAACATTACAGCATTTTTGTTATTTTCATGGACAGGGATTGTTTTGACAATGTTGTCATCTGTGTGCAAAAGCCAAAAAAAAAAAAAAAAACGAAAAGAAAACCATTTTAGTTCCGAGTACACTATTCTCCTGGAAATGTACATTTAGCTTGCACTCCCATGTTTTTGTTCCTATTTCCTCCAGCTTGTTTCTATGGTTACACATTTGTTTATAGATTACTCCTTACATATGTCTTCTTTTAAAAATAAACTCATTTTCCAGTTCTTGTCTTGCTATCTATCTATCTATCTATCTATCTATCTATCTATCTATCTATCTA
>CAIGQQ010032409.1:232325-247460 GCA_903798035.1 Danio albolineatus
TCTGTCTGTCTGTCTGTCTGTCTGTCTGTCTGTCTGTCTGTCTGTCTATAGATATTAAGGTACAAACTCTCATGGTTCTTTCACTCTTTTTGTCATTGTCAGATTTGTCAAAATTATTTTGCAAAATTTCATCTTTTAACACAAGTCATGGTTAATTAAGTATTTTTTTTCATAGTTCCTGTTAACTAATATACTACTTATAATGTCAATCAATTCAACCTTATTGCAAATTGGTACTTGTAACAACAAAATTTCACAATTACAAAAAGCTGTGATTGAACAAAAATGTATACAGTTGTTTTAATAAAAAATATGGAAAACAGTTGTAAAAGAAAGCAAGAAAAAACATTCAGCCATGAGTTACATTATGTGATTGCAATTTTTAAGATTTGCTAATTGTGACAAAAATAATTGCAAATAGTGCTGCACAATATTGGAACAAAACTGATATTGCAATATTTCATTGTTCTGCAATATGAATACAGTCTATTTCAGATCATTTGAATAGCACTATTTGACGATTTTCTGGAGAGTCTAACAGCATTCAGCTTTGTCTGGTTTCTAGTCCAAATATCTAACATTATAGAAGTTTTGTTTTCAACTTTAGAAGAAATAAGTCAAAACTAAAAGTTTTTTTTTCCTAAAAACAAATGAAATTATTTGCCAGTGATGTAAATAAAAAATATTTCGCTTTAAAATGTAAATGTTTGAACTAGAAACAAGACAAACATTCTAAGCAAGCATAAATCGTATAAATCCCGTTTGTGAAGCTCCTGGTAAACTATAATTCAAACTCAACATTGCATATCTTGCGAAGTGACTACCGCGAATGTGCACATTGCAATATCGATGCTGAAACAATATATTGTGCAGCCTTAAATGCAATATGAGAAAATAAGTCAGAATAACAATATGACAAAAGTTGCTACACTGTCACAATTGTAAGTTGAAGATGTGTGATGTGAAAATTGTTAAAATAAAGGGGTTAACAAAAAAAGACGAATAATGAGAAATAAGGTTGCAAAAGTCACAATGACACTATTTTGTTTGTGACAAACAGGTTTCCACAGACTGTTCTCTTTTAATCATGACCATAAAGGTATTCATTCAAAGCTGCAGGACAGAACAAGTCAAAACAACTTGTTCCTAAAATTCTGAATGCCTTCAAGCTTCAAGATGTTTATTTACAAGAACATTGCTCATTTCCCAAGAACTCTACTGCCGGATGGCCATGACAGACAAGCTAACCGAACAAAAACTAACCTGAAAGAGCTTTCCGTTTCTAAATGCATCCACGTGCCAGCTAGACATAGCCATGAATGCTCCTCAAATAAGATTTAAATAGCCCATGTGACGAAAACTACTATAAACTATCAGAAGCAATGCATCCTGCTGAGGCGAGTCAAAGCCCCCCGCTGCAGGGACCGAATCAATGGACCCACTCATGTGACAGAAAACTGACACATCCCATCCACGTCAACAACAAGACTCAAACATAAAAAAATAAATAAATAAAAAAAAAAACATTAAGATTCCAAGGAGACAAAAATATGGGGTTCCAAATGTGCAAGGAATGTGTTATGGATTCAAGGAAATGATGCTACGCAAGCCTGTTAATGAGGAATATCCACAGAGCCGCACTCTTTCAGAAGTCGGTCCAGGCACGTCTGAACTGTGCGCTTGCCCTGTGTGTGTCTGTGCATGAAAGTCCTAAAGTGTCTGTGATCTTCCCTTGCGGTTCTTGGCTCTACTCGACCATTTAAAAGCTGCGAGATGTACAATACAACATTTTTGGAAGCTCTTCATTTACAGACACATGCACGTTTTCCACATCAGTCACATACGTCTTCACAGGAAGATACTTTTGAAAGAAAAAAAATGCTTGACTTGAGGATCTTGGTATTCCGGAAAAGTAAATAGACACAGAGAACTAAAAATGAATGTGAGTTTAATATTTTGCCTTAATCGTGAATAGACACAATGTTTGATTTTGACCATGATACTGAAATATGCATTGTTGTCAAGGATTTCATATTTTTCACAAATATAAAATTGCAGATTGTCAATGAACTTGCATCTAGACCAGCAATACCAGTTATGGTTTACTGGTTAATATAATGAATGGGACACAAATATGTCATTATACACTGAGCTTTGTAGGGGGAAAAAATTTGACTATATCAATTTGTAACCAAATTATTATGCTAAAGAAACGTTTCAGTGGCCAAAAACAGGCATTACCTTATGATGTGTTTTGAATGTGTTGTCAAATTGCTGTTTACTGTAACTAAAGTTGAAAAACTAAAAGAAAAACATCTCCATTAAGACTTTACCGACTGATTTAATTTATGACAACATAACACATGCTGGAACAGTATGAAGACAATTACTCAATTATTCAAATTCAATTACTGAAATTTTACCTGTGCTTCATTTTAACTCTACAGTATATCAACAAAAGGATGAATAATAAATGTACATGTGTGTTTGTACTCTCATTGAAATTATGAAGGTGTAATAGATTCAATTACTTCTACTTATTTTATAGTACTATGGTACTATGGTATTCCATACTGTACATGCAACTTAAAAAGTTATAAATTAACAAATTTACCAATAATACAGATATTATAATAATACAGACTGCAACAATTATGTCCAACAAGTTTAGTCACTTATACACAGCCAATTCTAAAATGAAGTTCCACTTGTAGTGTGAATCGGACATTATGAAGAATCTTACTTCTAAATTTTATAAATTAGTTAATATTCCTTTATAATATGTATTAATAATATTTCAAAGTATATTATCTACTTGACAGTAATAATGTATTCACTGTGTGATGAAGTCTATTAGAACATAGATTTAATCTCTAATGAAAGGGATAAAAAAGGGATTTTGTTTTTACAGCATATAAGATGTTTACTGCAAGTAATATAACAAAAGCAATGTGACCACAAATATAGTCACATGAGCACAATTGAGAAACTGTAGTATATAGTATTGAGCTATTGTAATTCCTAAACTGTTTTTGGCAACAAGAGCAAACGATTTGTGTTTTGTTCCTCAAATGTAGAAAAAAAATAAAAAATTTAAACATTTAAAAAAAAATTATTGACTTAAAGATGTATAATTAAAACATGTATAATTTAAATTTTATAGTAATCATTTTAATTTTTAAAAGTTATATTTATTTATCCAAAATAGACCCATACCAGCCAAAGTACCAGCAATAACCACACTCAGAAAAATACTCACATTATTGCAATTAGGGATGCTCAACATAACCAATTAATCGTTAAGCAAAAGGGTGCATTTACAACCGACTAATGGTATCAGTTAAACGATTAAAAAAAATAGTTTTAGATATTTTTTAAGTTTGGCTGCATAAGGGGCAGATCACAGCGAACGCTTTATGCATTGAGAGGCGCATCATTTGAATGGTTTACTAACAGCCGTGAGTGTTTTCCGCGTTGCTTATATACCCTTGCGTTGTTGTTGTTGCACGCTGTGTGTTTGCAACTGAAATTGAAAGTCAACTCGGAGCGGAAAAAGCACGTTATGTCAGTCGAATGTTTTTAATAATAATAATAATTCCTTACATTTATATAGCGCTTTCTGGGCACTCAAAGCGCTTTACACAATGGGGGAATCTCCTCATCCACCACCAGTGTGCAGCATCCAACTGGATGACGCGACGGCAGCCATTTTGCGCCAGACCGCACACCACACACCAGCTGATTGGTGGAGAGGAGACAGAGTGATTAAGCCAATTATGATATGGGGATGGTTAGGAGGCCATGATGGACAGAGGCCAGAGGGCAAATTTGGCCAGGATGCCGGGGTTAAACCCCTACTCTTTTTCGAAGGACATCCTGGGATTTTTAATGACCACAGAGAGTCAGGACCTCGGTTTAATGTCTCATCAGAAAGACGGCGCTCACTAAGCAGTATAGAGTGCCCATCACTATACTGGGGCATTTGGGCCCACACAGACCACAGGTTGGGCGCCCCCTGCTGGCCTCACTAACACCACTTCCGGCAGCAACCCAGCTTTCCCATGTGGTCTCCCATCCAGGTACTGACCGGGCGCAGCCCTGCTTAGCTTCAGTGGGCGACCATATGAGAGTTGCAGAGAGCTAGCTTTCTTTCTTCAATCAAATTAAAGCAAAGGTTGAGTTTCTGTTGTGACAGCAATGTTTGTGTTGTCAAGAAGACTATGGAGAACTTTTAATGATGGAGGAGAGACTTGAGGTCACTGTTTTAAGTTATCCAGAGCTGTATGACTTTACAAAGCAACACTCATGCACAACAAGGGTCAGCTGATTCAGTCGTTACCTAATGACATACAAAAGCGCACTGCGCATCACTTTTTTGAGAACGGAAAGGCGCGCTAGGTGTGATCGGCCCCTGATGTGCAACATATTTGTTAATTCGCGAGACAGTAACACGTGCAACCACACGTGCCTACAACACATTTGCCAAAGAATCAAAATTAAATAAGAATATTGCAGTTTGACACAGACGAGTTGCCAAACTGGCGCTGATGCTGATCGCCTCGGTCCTGGATCTGCGTCATAAACTCAACAAATAGGCTATAGTTTTGATAATTTAGCGTACAACTAACAAACAAACCTTTTTTCCATTTAGAAAACTACAGTTATTTATAGTTCTTATATAATCTAATTTTTTTAAATAGCCTTCATAGCCTAATCTACGAATCAAACAAATCCAAATGTTCTCTTGATTTTTGCATAATGATAACTGTGGCCCAAACTGAGGCTTTCCTTTTGTATCTTATAAAACATATAAACTAATGAAATATCATATTTAGACAACAAAATTGTAATATGCTTTAGTAGCCTTTACTTTTCCAAATATGAGTCTTCACTTCACACGCAGCGTGCGCACACATGAAGCAATGTAATGTAAAATAGACGTGTCATTTTTTTTTTCATTAACTAACAATTTAATAGTAATCTGACCAGTTAACGGTTAATGTTCTGTTAACGAGTGGCGAATGTCAGATGGCAAAATTAACCGAAATGAGCATCCCTAATTGCAATTAAAAACTTTTTTGGTCAATATTGCACAACCGTACATTCAAGTCATAAATGCAGTCATTCCTGCTTGAATACACCACAGTGAGATCATACTATTATCTGGGGGTGAAACAAAAGGCTGAAAATTAACCGAAGATTTCTTTTGACATTAAAAAATAAGATCCTCTCTACTCCAGTAAAGACCTTGTCAAAGACGACTTTGCAGAACTGCAGAAAGCTGCTCTGCCAGTCAAAACAGTGGGCCCCAGACGAGACGGGCACTCGGGTCCCTGTGCACATCGCAGAGCACGTCACATCTGGATGAAAGAATCGGCGTGTGCCCTTTCATTCGCACGTGGGACAGCTTCCCCCACACAGCCTCTGCTGCCAGAGACTCGCCGCTCTACGCTCATTCCTCTTATTGTCATTCTAATTAGCTTTCAAGAAAAAAAAAAAAAAAACCAGGCTCTCACACACACACACAGACGCTCTGGCTAGGACAAGAACCAAACAGTTTTACTCACTCAGATGACAAACATATACATAAAAATTTGCAGGTCTCAAGACAATTTTATCATAACTTTATTCCCTCGTCTCCAAATTCAATGCTATAGCACAGAATACCCTGTAATACATTTACAGACATGTAGTTACACTAATTGACATTCTCTGAGACACCAAGTACACACACTCATTGGAGGTGTGAGATATAGAGAAGTGGTGATTCCCAGTGTGAGGAAAAAAGAAGGATCAGGTTGAGACAATCAGGGCAATGACGAGAGAGACAGACGGGTGGGGGAAGCTGAAGCTTCACACACACTTACCATGAGAACATTGCAAAGAGAAACGTTTTACCCCCCACCACTCAGCCCAAGCTAAAGCCACAGAACACACACATACATGAATGCACATATACATACAAACAGAAACATAAATGCACACACTCCATAGGCATAATGTATTTTATACTGCAAAAACTGATTTACCCAACCCCTAAACCCAAGCCTCACAATAAATCTGTGGCAAATATTGAATGCAAAAAGATCCCATTAAGTATGTTTAGACATTTTGAAATACAAGGACACAAGCCATGTCCTTGCGAACCACCTTAAAGGGATAGTGCACAATGAAAAATGAAAATCTGTCATCTGTCATCCCTTCACTTGTTCGAAATATGAGCTTCTATCTTCTTTTGAACTCAAAGGAAGATATTTTAAAAATGCTAAAAACCTGTAACCATTGACTTCCACAGTATTTGTTTTTTTTTTTTTTTTCTACTGTGCAGGTCAATTGTTATAGGATTCAACTTCCTTCAATATATCTTCATTTGAGTTCAACAGAAGTAAGAAAAACAAAAAGGATTAGATCCACTTGAGGGTCAGTAAATTGAGTAAATTTTTGTGTAATTATTCCATTAAGTGTGTAAACCTAAGTCATAACCATGTCGTTATGCAGTTTGTCCTTACAAATCACATAAACAAGTACACACAGCTATATTTATGTGGACTTCCCATAGATGTATTTTTATCCCCATAGCCCAACCCTATCCTCACAAAAAAT
The DNA here is from genome assembly GCA_903798035.1 of Danio albolineatus. Taxonomy (NCBI): domain Eukaryota; kingdom Metazoa; phylum Chordata; class Actinopteri; order Cypriniformes; family Danionidae; genus Danio; species Danio albolineatus. The sequence continues at coordinate 238,929 of CAIGQQ010032409.1, forward strand.
AATCTGCATTTTTACATTTTGAGAATACTTCATTGCATTTGATTTATTAGTCGTTTCACTCAGGATGACTTAAAAAAAAAAACGTGTCCACAAAGTCAAAGTCATTTACTGGTATTACTAAACTTTTGGGGACATTTTGTCCCCATAATACAAGGCAATGCAAGGTAACAAACACACACACACTTTCAGGCACTTTTCATACAACTGTCAGTCACTAAATCAGTGCAATGCGATGATATTGCATTCATTTGTGCCATGTATTTATTCACTTTTTAATAGCTTACACACTTATTTCCTACTGTAACTCTAGAGTCTCATTTTAGGGTCCTGTTTACACCTGGTATTAAGATACAATCACAAATTGATGGCGCTAAATTGAAGTGTACATAAAAGTTTAAAAATGTCCTGAGCTTGTCCACTTTTGACCACTAAAGGTAGACCATCAAAAGGCCCCCTCCTCTCTACTTGCTGACTGAATATATGACTATTTGTAAGGTCATGTTGTGAGAAAGCACACTAAAATAAGCTATTCATACTTTGCTGTGTTTTACTAAAGCAAACAGATTGTGACTGAAATCGTAGTTGTCTTCCATATCCTTTTCATATTCTTGCTTTTAAACTCTCACATAAGCTGCTTTGTTTATTCAATAGTACTCATGTGTTGAACCAAGTTCTTCAGCAAAAGTCATGCAGAGCATGAAAAAAATAAGAGCCATAGTGTATGTGCTGACAAAATACAAACTCAAAATGGTCACAACAACAGACTCAATTGCACACACTTCAATACCAGGTGGAAAAGTAATGCATCCTGATTGCACATTTGTGATTAGATCACTGAAAGCATTGCTTATTTATTAACTTTAATTAGTTTAATTTAATTACAGACTTCCCGAGCCATTCTCAAGAATTAGAATTAGGGCAACCCAGGCTCATTCTGAAAACGTACCTCAATATACTATTTCTGGAGAGCACCAAATACGTCCCAGGAGCCACCAGAGGCCGCTGTCGACTGACTGACTGATATACTGAATAACTGACTGACTGACGCATCTTTTTCTTTCCTTAAACCCAACCAATAGTGTTTTCAAAAGCATAGACTGACTCCCCACACACTTCCCTAAACCCAACCAGTTTTAAAAAGCAATCCAAAGAAAGAAAAGCCTTACCTGATTTTTACCACGTTTTCAGATTTTACCAAATTCTCACCCTGTCATTTACTTGTTTATTTCATTTTTTGGATTCTGTTTTTGTCTTACTCATTTTCGGGAACCGTTCTTCACCGCACTCAAACCCTATCATCATGGTCAACTCCTCTCTGCGTCTCAAGTCCACCGACGTACATAGCGAGCTAACTGGACAAACTGGAAACAGTGGGAAAGCCGCCCACACAGAGGTAAGCGGTGAGCTGGTAAGCGTGAAAAGGAATGGCATCATACTGCCCCGAATCATTCATTTTAAAAACAAAATGCAGCCATAAGTACTTCTGGCTACATAATTCGCAATCTCCAGAAATGTGTATAGGACTACCTTTTCAGAATGAGCCTATGGTGAATTGGGGACATCTGTTGTTAAGTTAGTATTTTTTTACATTGGTTAATTCACATTTTCGAGTGCCACATGAATTCAAATTCATCCTAACTTATAGGATGACTAATCTGACTTTAATTGTTAACAAGCCAACAGATAGTATAATTTTTTTTGTGGATTATTCATGCATTATTATCAAGTGAGAGACATGGGCCCTTGTTATAAGTGAAAGAGAATATTAACTGTAGAATCATGTAGAAGTTGTATTTTTTTTTAAATACATTTTACAAAAAAAGGCATCATACCAATATGACACAATGATCCAATTCTCAAGAACTTGGCATCTGTTTTAAATTGGATCTATGAAAGCTTTCTCTTCTTCATCAAAGACATCCATCATTCTCAGACATTCTAATTTGTCACTGACCCACAAAAGAATTATGTAAATTGTGCAATGCAACTTCTACACATTTCTGCAGTATAATATGCTCTCTAATTTAATATGCTCTCTCACTTATGTCCGTGTCTTGGTCTCTTGATTAATACGAGATCATAAAATGCATGTATAATACAAAATCTGGGGAAAAGTTGTACAAAATTTCCTAGATATAGTCTGTGAAAATGCAGAATGCAGCCATTACTCCTTGATACTTTGCTTTGTGAAAACCATTTGTGTTTATTGAAACAGACGTCTATATCTGTAGCCTCTGGATAACTCGTTTTGTGCAGACAAAAATCCAATTACCAAAAAAAAAAAAAAATGGGGCTACATGATGTGAAATCCCAGTGTTTGAGAATGCGAACCCGAACCTCCCTAGTGACGCCATCAAAGACACTGAGATTTCATAAATCCTCCAGGATTGGGGATCATTCCCAGCAATATGAAAAGAATTTTACAACTCGAAACCTCCTTTCTCATGTTATTTCTCATCAGTTGCATCATCCTCCTCCACATATGGAGAAAATTGAGCAAATTAACGCTCCCCCGTCTGTACGTAAAAAGCCAATGATGGCTAAATTATTTCTTAACTGCCACATAAGCACACATGAGCATGCATTATCAAAGCACTGTCAAGTTAGTGTAAAATGGCAGATGGTAATCCTCAGCAGGACACTTCCTGACTTTTCACTTCTGACTTTGCACTGAAAGTCTAGAGACAAGCCAGGACATGCTATATGGGAATTCCCTGGTATGGGGCAGCCCTCCTGCAGTAGGAAAAATTACCTGGCTAAGGCTACATTTATATAAACTTATATTATATGAACTCATATTTGAAAATGGCATTGTGTTTCAAAATGTTCTCTGTACTTTATTTTCCAAGCATGTTAGAAAAATTTAAATTCTGGGCCTAAACAAGAAACTTCACTGCTGTACTAAGGCTATAGCAGGCAAAATGATGATAGAACTGATTCTAACTGGTGGTGCAATTGTAGGGCTTGGCCCTGGGGACTATTTTCATGCATTGCCCAATATTACTGTGCCTGCTGCTGCCATGCTACGCAAACAAATTTTCTTGATTATAACACCAGAATAAGAGAATAGTTCCTAGCCATATCGACCTAGTGAATAGCAACTTCCATTTTCCGTTGGTTAAAGTGTGAAGCTTTACACAGGAAAATTAACACAAATCTTTGGTGATTTGAGCAGGATGCTAACGGTCTTATGCTATTGAATGATATATGCTAAGCTAAGCTAAATGTATCCCCATCAGACCTGAAGATTGGCTGAATAGACTCAAAAAAGGTGAAACTCAACTGTTTAACTGTTCCTTTAAAACAATGTCAGACACTGCTTGTTTCGCCACGCATATTATGCAGTACAATAAGCATTATTTTAAGTACCTACATTTTCATATTCCACTAAAACAGGAAATTTACAGGAAATACATCATCACAGTGTGGAAAAAGAACAAATTGTAACAAAAAATTCCAGTACATTTTCATAATTGCAGACATATCCTTAAGTCCAAAGCATACTTTGGCCATCCACATATCTCACACACTGTCCACATGAAAATTGGTAATTGGAATGATCTGCAAACGTACGCATGCAGCCCAACTTTTGCATTCGCTGACAATGTGTGAGCAACAATTCAAGGTGAATGTTTAGAAAGAAGAGCGGATGAGTAAAACTTCTTCATCTGCCACTGAGCATACACATCCGAGCACATGATGGAACAAACCATAACAAACAATGTATTCCCAGATCTTAAGAAAGACCAGAAATGGGAATGTCAACGACCTGACTGAATGTTCTGACTGCTCTGCAAAGATATCAGTCTATAGTAAAACGCCGATACTCCGCATCATATCAAGTCTGACTGAAGTGAAAGCATCCTGAGGTTAAGGCTAATAGAATGACTGATAACATGGTTTCAGTACTGTGGACTTAACATCACTCCCCACCCCCAGCTGTAATAGCTTAATTTGTCACCCTGACACACATACAAACACGCGCAAACACACACACACACACACACACACATACATGCTTGGCTCAAATACCTCATTAATGCCCAGTAGCCCATTATCTGAGGAGGAGGGGAAACGTTCAAACTCACTGCAGTCAATTTGAATATGTAATGGGCTAAAGATATAATCACTAAATCTAATTCGACAATTAGAACCGATTCCAGTTTTACACACTTGACAACTACACTACTCCAATTTTAAAGCAGAAGGAAACTCCATTAGATGCAATATTACTCGACTACTACATGTGACAGTATTTTGCATATTATAATTGTGGAATCGATGGGGGTCGAATGATGCTTTAGGAGACACAGCGACCACGGTTATATCTCCTCCTCGTCGCACACTGAGACAACAGGCATAGAGACACAAGATGTTCCCTTGGGTTTATCAACACCCCCACCTCTTCCCAGAGCTCTTCACAAAGCCTTTCCAGTTGCCAGTCTGACCCAGTAACCTGGCGAGCAGCTCGGGGGTGTTGAGTAGCCTCTCCCGGGCTTCCGACCGCAAGAGAGTCACACAGTCCGCCGTTTGTGTATGGAGCAGGTCCTTTTCCTGTCCTGCTTCTGGATCAGATGGCTATGCATTAGACGGGGACCCGATGGTTACTAGCAGGCACTGATGGGGAGGTGTGCTACGGCTGAATGTGCTAATCCGGTTAGACACAGGCATCTTTCTTTAAAAGCAGTTTCACCGGAATGCACCCCCTACCAAAAATCCACATAGGCTGTACAGTGTGACCGCACGCTGTGCTGCCAATTTCACTAGCTGTAAATAACAATACTTTCATATAAACCCAACCTTTGGCCCGCCAAAGTTACAAAACCCTAGAATCTCATCCAAAAAACGACATTCTCCTGATTTACGGCCCATAATTGCGCTTATGAACATGCACGCTACTATAATTATATAAATGTTCCCAATCTAGTCAAGCAGGCCCTGAGGGTGGCGTCAATGCAAGCTACAGTTCCTCGTCCATGTCAGGCACTGGTTTAGGAGCTCATGAAATATTGAGAGAGTGCAGGCGGCTGAGGGGTGCCATGAGTTTTTTTTTTTTTTTGCTGCACGACTCAACAATCAGGTCTAATTAAAGCATTGCAATTTTTAGGCATCAGGAGGGGTGAGGAAAAACACATTCATCTTACCCCCTGGTTCCCCTTGAAGCAAATTGCCGGCTGATTTGGTAAGGACCCCTGGGGACAGAAGAAAAAAAGATAGAAGAGGTTGGTAAGCATCTAGTATTTTTATAGAAAAAGATTAGAAATAGGGATGAAATACTGGAAATGCATCCCCTCCACATGAATTTCTAGGTTGAATCATATCGAATGCTTTAACTCTCATCATGAATCCAGAAGAGACATTTAATTTTTGGTTTAGTTTTTAGTGTGGGAGTGAAACTTTGCAAACACACCAATTAAACAATTAAAATATGCTTTTATATTATTTTGCAGGTTTAACGTGGTTTTACCTTAACATAAAATGTGTTATTTATATTCATTTGTAACATTTTTAATTTACAATATAAGGTGTTCTAATAACTATATAATATTCATATTCAGTGTTGAGGGAAATTTATTACAAGTAACATGAGTTATGTTCCTAAGTAACCAGTAATGTAACGCATTACTTTTAAACATTAAGTAGTAATATTTGAGTTACTTAATTGAAAATGTAACGCAAATGACTTTGTTTAATTCATTTGCTTTTAAAAATAAATTGCTGAATTACAATTAGTCACAATGAATCATGCAATCAACAAGAGAATGTGTTCATTATTTCGAATGAATCAAAGAAAGGAAAAGGGGATCATCTCAATGGACAGTGATTTTATTTAAGACAAATAGTACAAAAGTAGCAAACATACTGCTTTAAAGTTTCAATAATCTGTATTAACGGCATGCATAGCACTGGGCTCAGGAAGTTCTCAGGTAACATCATCCCGAACTATTTTTTGTGTTTTTTTTTAAGGTAAATGTAGGAGTGGATTATACAGTGTGTTGTTAAGTACACAGCTCGAAAAAAATAAAAAAATAAAAACGCAAAAGTAACTAAAAATTAACGTATCGCATTACTTACCATAAAAAGTATCTGACAAACAGAACTAGTTACTTTTTTGGGGTGTAACTCAATATTGTTACACATTACTTTCAAAAATAACTTTCCCCAACACTGGTCATGTTCAAATCTTTCAAATCTTTTTTTTTTTTTTTTTTTTTTTTTTTTGTTTGGTTGGTTCATTCACAGCATGATTAAACGAAAACTTATTAATCAGATACAATTCATATTGCTATGACTGTTTTATATGCATACAGCATAGTAAGTCCATGTAATTGCCATGACTGTATTCAGATCTTGAATGTTTTATGAGAATTGAAAAAAAAAAAAAACAATGTAAAGGTTTTTGTACCAGCCTAAAAAGTCCTGTAAACCTCTGTACTTTCAATTGTGAAACAAAAGTTTTGGTAATTTTCATTTTTCATGCAATGTTTCATGCAAACCCCATTAAATTTGACAGTAAGGACAAAACAAAGATAAAATACCCTTTTGTTCAGCAAAGTGAATCATACAGGTCTGGAGCGACTTGAGTTTTCATTTTCTTAAGTGTTTGCCCACAATGCCAGCATTTCCACAAGCTGTGTTTAGGTACTAACTTCAGTGAAATATCATGCCTACCTATTGGCCTCTCTTCACAGTAATTACAGTGTCCTATTACTTGCTTGCCCTCATTGGCAGAGGCACAGTTCTCTCCTGTATTAATTCATGCAGACTGCAAGCGAGGGGGGTTGTTTCTGTGAGAATGAAAGGCTGGCTGTCACTGGCCTCTCGGCGGTGCCATGGTTCTGCTTGTGCGAGCCTAAAGATCAAGGCTGGGCTTTGCTAATCTGCACTGGAATGTGTCCGATTAATAAATATCAACTTGAAAGACCTTACGTGAGTCAATCAAACGTTATTGTGCGAGGCATGGATGAGTGTGAGGATGTTGAGTGTGTACAAGAAGTGGGGGTGGGACAGGGCAAACATCATGAGAAAAGCTTTTAGCCACATCTGAGTTCTTAGCACTAATTAGGACAAAGGTAAGCTACAAAAAGCTTCTTTTTTTTTTTCTAAAGGTGCGTCAGATAAAAATCAAGCAGGGCTGGACATTATCTACCCTGTGGTGTTTGTCCACCACATAAAGAGTGCACAAATAGGCCTTTTATATAACCATCTTTCGCGAGCTGAGCTTTTAACACTCAGCTCAGTACAACGTCTAGAAGCATTAACAACATGTATATAAAAAAAGCCTCATTCACATCACTAACGTAAATTGCTGAGACAGAAAGGAGAAAAACGAGGCTTCCCCCACATAGCTTTGAGACCACTGAACAAGGTCAAAAGATAGTAGTTATTATCGTCGAGGTACAGCTGGAGATTTGGTCAACAAGCATGTTTATCTATTATAGATATTACTGGGAGAGTCCCTCATGTCACTCTACACATTCAGTGCATATCAAGTTGCTTATTAAAAAAATACAGGCTTATTGGTTATACGTTTGTTGTCATGTGGTCGGATTAGTGGCTAAACATTACTGAAGGAGGTGGTGGTGGTGCTGTAGCTATAACCTGAACTTTGGTTGTTCTGTTGCAGTGAAAGCCTATAAGCACATATATAACCACTGAGCACAGTTCAGAGGAGGACAGTGGGGTCTCTATTGACCTGACCTGACCGTGTATTTGGTCTTATTACAATGAATTAAGTGTGTTTGTTTATTTATTTTTTTTACCTAATCTGTACCTGAATAACACACCAGTAGTTAAACACAAGCCTACCAGCAGCATCACGTGACTGATGTGGCAGATCAACCAATTTCAACAAAAACTGTAAATTCTGATGATTTATTAGCTTTTACTACAACTTTTGGTAACACTTTATTTTGATGGTCCATTTAAGTATTCGTACACAGTCTGCTTGACACAGACATTTAACTGACTATAAGAAACTTCGCAAGTACATATCAACTTACACTAACCCAAACCCTAACCCCAACCTAACAGTCTACTTATAATCTGATGAGAAGTAGTTGCAATGTAACTAAAGTTCAACAAACGGATGTTCAAAATAAAAGTGTGACACAACTTATAACATAAAATTAATTGAAATTAATAAATATTTAACTATTATCATGTAATTACAGTTTCTGCAAGTTTTAGGGACATAATTAAGACTTTTTAAGAAAATTGCTGACAGGGGAACACTATATGACTTGAAAATGTTAATTTATAGGAAGCACAACATACAACCAGCATCTATTACAGTTAGTTTTAAATAATTTTGATATCACAAGCTTAAATAGCTGTACCTTATGATAATGTCTCATTTGCAGTGATAATTTCAAATAGCTACAGATTGCTATTTCTATATATTTACCAAGGAAGATTTTTTTTCTGTGAAATTGATTGAAATTACATTAATAACACAAGAATAAATATCTGTCAGTTGGCTCATAATAAATAAATAAATAAATAAATAAATAAATAAATAAATAAATAAAT
>CAIGQQ010032409.1:254825-270914 GCA_903798035.1 Danio albolineatus
TCCGTATAGTGTATGAGTGTGAATGTGTGTGTGTGGATGTTTCCCAGAGATGGGTTGCGGCTGGAAGGGCATCCGCTGCGTAAAAATATGCTGGATAAGTTGGCGGTTGATTCCGCTGTGGCGACCCTGGATTAATAAAGGGACTAAGAAAATGAATGAATTAATTAATTTTCTGTCATAAGTTCGAAATACAAGGAAGTAAGTGTGAGAGGGTGGAAAGTAGTGCTGAACGAGTCTCTTGTGGCATAAGTTTAAAAGTCCAAAAGTGGCATCTTTCCTCAAAGTGTGTAGACAAACTCCTTTTATACCTGTTGCTCTCAGTGCAAACAGGCCTGTCCCCAGTAGCTTGTTAAATGAACCATGAACAGGAGCAGATGGCCTTCCTAAAACAGCATTGAGGCATTCAGGGTCTCCTCCCCTCCCCTATGCTCTTAATTCTTTATATATAGGCAATCATTTTGTTTAACCACTTGTTGCATTCACTGATTTGGATTACGGGAGTGAAAACCAATTAATGCGCTTAGTTTTACTTACAATGTTGTTGGTGTGTATCTTTTTTGAAGTAAAAAGAGAGTGTTGTTTCAATGAGCATGTTAGGAATGTGTGACACGCACATCAGATGACAGCAAAACTGACCCCTGATCAGGCAACCCCCACACATAGGGTGATTAGTGCTTTACATATCTGTGCGTGTTTGCACATAGTTCTAAAGTGTTAAAAATATATTAAAATGTTGGGGTTGTACAGTTCTTTAATTGTGCGTGTGTGTGTGTAAGTCTGTGTGGGTGGGCGCTCACTTACTAAGACAAATTTAAGTTTATTAGATCAAAATTGTATATGGGGCGCCACGGTGGCGCGTGAGTAGCACGTTCGCCGCACAGCAAGAAGGTCGCTGGTTCGATCCCCGGTTGGGGCAGGTCCCGGTTTGGGCCAGTTGGCATTTCTGTGTGGAGTTTGCATGTTCTCCCCGTGGTTGCATGGGTTTCCTCCGGGTGCTCCGGTTTCCCCCACAGTCCAAAGACATGCGGTACAGGTGAATTGGGTAGGCTAAATTGTCCATAGTGTATGTGTGTGAATGAGAATGTATGGATGTGTTTCCCAGAGATGGGTTGTGGCTGGAAGGGCATCCGCTGCGTAAAACAAATGCCGGATAAGTTGGCGGTTCATTCCGCTGTGGCGACCCCGGATTAATAAAGGGACTAAGCCGAAAAGAAAATGAATGAATGAATGAAAATTGTATATGACAAAGCATTGATATTACGAAAATGATGCACTGTAAATAAATAAATAAATGCATATTTCTTTTAATTTAGTCATTTATTTATTTTTAAAGTATATCCCTTTCAATGTTTTTAAAAAGTCTCTTCAGCTCACCAAGGTTAAATTTATTTGATCAAAATTACTATAAAATATAATGTTGTGAAAAATTATTTAAAGTGTATAAAACTGCTTCTATTTAAATGTTTTAAAGTGCCATTTATTTCTGTGATTAACATGATTTTAATTATCATTTAATCATTTATTTCTAAAATGCTTTCATATTTCATGTAAAACTTTGGTATACAACTAGGGGTGCATGATATTGGAAAATATATATCCTTTTTTTGCAATATATATTGGGATATGACTACAATTTCAGATGGATTGAATGAATAGCTCTAATTGGTAAAAAAATAAAAGAAAAACGTATTAATTTTGATAGACTGGGGTGATTTCGTAAGGATGCAAATTATTTATAAAAAGAATAAATAAATTGCAAGCAAGAATGATTACAATAGAGCAAAGAAAAGAGTAAAATAAACAGTGCTTTATGGTTTCCCGCAGAGTCAACCTGTAATTAACCAGAGAAATTGAATACTTAAATGTAAAATAAGACTGTATAGTATTCAATGTATTAATAATTCAGCACAATTGTTCTTCATTAAAGTCACAAATGTAAAAATAAATACTTAAGTAACTATTGCACAGCTTGTTATATTAGTTATAATATTGACAATTTGTGCTAGTTTAACTATTTACATTTATTATTACAGACAAGCTATCAATGGTCTTATTCAAAAGTCTTATGATGAGAGGATAAAAACTATCACAAAGCTGCTCTGATTTGGTGCTCAGGCTTTAGCACCGCCTGCCTGATGGCATGAGCGTGAGCAGCCTATGGCCAGCATGAGTTGGAACAGGAACTGGAAACTGGAACTGGATGTGACTATTGCAGACATACACATTACGATATAGATGCTGAAATGATATACTGTGCAGCCCTTTATAACTATTCAAAAGTGTCATTAGGTAGATTTTGAAATACTTTTATGCATTAATAATACATTTAATCAAAGGGGAAAAAATGCATTTAAAATGTTAAAACAATATATTATATTTTATATTCAATTTTAAAAATGATTTTGAACAAACTAACATGTAACAGTTTCCAAAAACAAATGAAACTGAAAAAAAATGTTTTCTATTAACATTAATAAAAAATAACTATTATCAATGACTGAGCACCAATATTTTTATGAATATTCAAAAAATAAATTACAGTTTTAAAAATATTCACAAAGAATTTTTAATTTTTTTATTGAAATAATATTCCACAAGTTTACAGTTCTAGTACTTTTAGGCCCAATCCCAACTCTACCCCTTAGCCCTTCCCTTTGATTTGCATGTTCTCGTGAAGGGGTAGAAGTGTCCCAATTCTCTTTAGCTTGAAGGCGTAGAGCTAAGGGGAAGGGCTAGATACCCCTTCAAACAGAGATTTTCCAGGACCACACTCAAACCATGGGGTAAGAAAATTTCCCCATGAAAAATTTTGTAGTGCTGTCCCATTTCTTAGGGGTTTCAAGGACCAAGGGGAAGGAGTAGGGGTACAAAATAAGAATTGGGATTGGGCCTTACTGTATTTTTTGACACAGATACAAGCACCTTTTTCCGCATGCTTGCTTTGGCATTCACAAATGTTCTCACAAATGTCCACCAGATAAACAGTTGTGTTGCAGTTAGTCATGTGTTTTCAAGAAGAAGTTCTACAGTTTCTAATTTTCCATGTTGAATCGACTTCAAATCAATTGCACGGGTAACCATGTGCTAGTTAAAAAATGTCCTCAGTTCACAGTCTCCATTTTTCACATTTCTGCCAAATTCAGCTGCATTTACCATTCATCAGGAACACCGCTTTAGTGATTTAGCGGATAATTCAGTCACACATTTACTTACTACAGATTTACCCCCAAGCTTAAAAAATATAAAAATAAAAAATGAGCAGATATTTACGGAGAGATCCTGAGGGAACGCAAACCAGGATCACGCTGTTCTCCTATCATGATTGTGATTTTGAGCTTTGGCCTATTTGTATGCTAACTGCACAAATATGAATGTGTTTTTATGTGTGTGTGAGAGGGCTCAGGAGTGATCGTTAGCTTTTGTAGCAGTGCAGACACGAGGGCTGGAGGGAAATGCTCCTGTGTGGTTGTCGTCTCTCTTTGGCCCTGTTATGAGTGGCGTCCGCTGGGATCTAGCGGATCGTGAGAGGCAGACTGATCCGCAGTTAATGGTTGTTTTGATGCCACTGATTAGGACTGTGACCGGCAAACTTAAATTTAGCCCTGGCCCAAAGGTAGAGCTCATAGGCGTTTTGCCAGTGGTTAAAAGGGTGACAGCAAAGCCACTGTGACAACATGTCCTCCCATGGGATTTAGGTACAATACGCACACACACACACATATACATACATGCACAAACACAAGCAGCTACACACTGACAATGCTTCCCTAAAAGGCAGATGTGTTTAGAAGAGGTGCTAAAAGCAGGCTGATACTTGGGCTGAATAGGATAATAATAAAAAAAAAAAATGAATATTTATGACAATGCTTTGTCATAACATAAGAAATTATAATTTTTTTTGTAATAATGTTATGTTTAAATTAGCAAATTAAACATAATTTAATTAAATATGTACGTATTTGCATATCTTTTGTGGCACACAAAAACAAAAATCTCCTGTGAAGAGGCCTGTTCTGAACTGCGATAAGCAATATCATAATTTTCCCATTTAGAGGAAAAAGAGGCAATGTTTGAGCATTCTGTGATTTTACAATTGTGTTTATGGCATCATTTACTGATTTTGATTAGTTAAGATGCATTATCTGTAAGTATTGCTTTCATATTTTAGTCAAATTGCACTAGAGTTTGTTTAGAAGCAGACAAATCTGGTGTCCACAATCCTCCAGTATCTTAGACCAGTAAAAGACCTTGTTTTAGGTGTCCAAAAATGGGCAACGTTATATGTTTAGCCAGTTTATTTACACAATTATAGAGTTTTGGGGACTGAGAAGGCATAAATCTACAAAGAGTCACAAAGTTTTTGAAAATGCTGCTGATGTCATGTCCTTGTAAACACCCAAATTTCTACATACACACCCGCATGGAGCTGCCAATGATCATTGCCACTTCCTGAGAGGTACTGTTTTCTAACAAGATGACAGTGCCAAAAACTGGCCTGGCATGCGTAATACAGCAAGCCTATACTGGTAAATGTGAATGGTTGACTGGTGAACTTGTCATTTGTCATGTGCTAACAGATCAATTACACCAGATTTCATTTCAATAAAACCAAACCTGCTACATATGAACACATGCTCACACTAAAATTATCTAAAGAACATAGTTCCATTAAAAAGAAGCTCTTGTGCAATGGAAATGGTTCTAAGATGTTAACATTTCTTCATGAAACCACAGATGCCAATAAAGCACTTTTATTTTTAAGACCTGTATGTTTGACCTGCAAATACACCTCTACTATCTTAAAACAGCAAATAGAATCATATAAACAGGCCTGCTAGATATCTGAGAACTGAGCCATATAAAGGCCCCTTTGACAAGAGCTCAAAAAAACATCACCTCCGACATGTTTTCCTTATTTGACAACTGTGACGGCTTGTCAAAGTGGCAGTACAGCAGATGGAGGGGGTGGAAAGTGCCAGAGAGGAAACTACTGAGGGAAGAAGGGGGAAAAAGGAAGAGTTTAAAGGAACCTGAGAGAAAATCTCATTTAGTTTCTCTCCAGTGGCTGTGGCATGTATTGACTGAGCTCTGTCGGTAGCCGGTTACAGACAGCGCTGTCTCCACCAAGAGCACTTCACAGCTTTTTGTTGGAGCCGACAGCATACAGACTGATTCAGATGACTGTGATTGGAGTCGCAGCATTGAGTGGATTAGTTTTTTTTTTGCTTTTTGACTCTAATGCATGCATCAGTGGTTTATTAGTTATGAAACAGCAGGTGACTGTTTTTCATTAATAGAGGTGGATCAAGGTTAAAGCACATGTTTATCCACCGAAAATGCACATCGGAGAAACAGGCCTTGTTTATACACTCAACAAAAATATAAGCACAACACTTTTGTTTTTGAACTCAAAAACTCAAAGTTCAAAACTTTTTCAGATATTGTTAATACATTTGTGTACATTTGTGTTAGTTAGCTCTTCTTCTTTGCTGAAATAATCAATCCAACTCACAGATGATCTGCATACAATTTTTGTAAGCTGAAAACCTCCCAGCTCTTGCATGGAAAGCAAACTTACCAGACATGTCACCCATTGAGCATGTTTAGGATGCTCTGAATTGGAGTATGCACGTGTGTTCCGGCTTCTGCCAACATCCAGCAACTTCTCACCATTGAAGAAGAGTAGACTGATTTTCAATGGGTCAAAACATGTTGCACTTTGTTGCCTTTTATTTTGGCCAGCCTAAAGGCTCGTACACACCGGGATGCTTTTCGTTTGCGTTTATCGTCTGCGTTTTTCGTGACGTTTTTCAGCATTTAAGCCCAATCGATTTTCTCTGGCGTCGAGCAGAAGAGCATGCAAAATCACTCCTTGACTTTAGATGGCGCACACGGTGGCGCCAAGCTTCTGACACCCGCTTGTTACACAGAAGAAGAAAAGAGGAAGTTTACACGCTTGTTGCTGCGATTGGCAAAGCATGGATGGCTCAAGTAGCAGCTCTAGCGATGAAGAAATAATTATTGTTTACTAGTGCAGTAAGCAGCTCCACGTTCATATCGCCTCTGGGCACCTGCGCTCGCATTGACAGTTTTGTGCTTGAGCGCCTCCAAGGGGTGTTTACTGTACCTTCAGCGGCTTCGTACACGTGAACAAAAGTCGCAATCTGATTGGTGGAGAAGGTTTTGACGCAGGGCGTCAAAACAACAAAAAAACGAGCATGAGGCGTTTCTTTAAAAAATCACGCTTTTACGCCTGCCGTTTTGCGCTTTGGTGTGCACGATCACATTGACACCCTTTATTTAGTTATGAGGCGTCAAACGTCGACGGAAAACGCGAGCAAAAAACGTCTCGGTGTGCACGGGCCTTAAGGCACACCTGTGCAATAGCCATGCTGTCTAATCAGCATCTTAATATGCCACACCTGTGAGGTGGATGAATTATCTCAGCAAAGGAGAACACAGATTTAGAGAAATGTGTGAACAATATTTGAGATGGATATTAGTATATAAAGAAAGGAGAAAAAAACCCAAAAGTGTTGTGTTGATTTTTTTTGTTGAGCGTACATAGTGTTAAAATGGTGCATTTTTGTTGATTCGATCACAAGTAGACTATATTAAATACATGTGTAAACAGAGTTTGTCTACCATTATCAGATGTAGTAAAAACAAAATTTGAATGGGCTGCTTTTATAGGGCCATTTCCCTGACACTTGGTCACTTCATGTATTTTTCTAATCAGACAGCTATCTGATTTTTGAAAACAGATTGATTTACATTTGACCGCATGAATGCGTCTTCATTAAACAAATATGATTCCAATCGCAAAATACTGTGCTATTTGCAAATTTATCTAGGTTATATTGACTAAAGCATCAGATACATCACATTTTATTTATTTAATACTATTATTTGCACAAAAATAAGCTATATATGTTATTTGGCATTCAAAATATTTTATATGCATGCTATAAAATATCACCACAAGCGCACATAGCAGGCTTGAGGGTTACTTTTCTTATAAGCTAAACGAAACCTCTATTTTTGTCATACAGATACATGCAAGACATCATTCAAACCTGTAAAGGTATTCAATTAATTTGTGTATAACATACTCTCCCAAACACAATACAATGTGCTTTTGTAAATGAACTCAGCACTAAATTTTAATATTATTATTTACCTCTTTTCACAGAGATAGACTACAGGTGTGTGCTTCATGGATGTTGTTAATGCTGCCATCTGATATTAATTTAATTTCATCATTTCACAGTCAAAATTAAAACAAAATGAAAACATAAAAAAAAAATAAAAAAAAAACACTTCAAACTGTTACCTGTGGCCTTCCGTTACTTATTCATTTGTTCCTGTACATATATCTGACGGTCATATAGCTCACAACACCTGCACTCTCACGTTTATTTATTTATTCATTCATTAATTTCTTGTCAGCTTAGTCCCTTTATTAATCTGGGGTCGCCACAGCGGAATCAACCGCCAACTTCATTCATTCATTCATTTTCTTTTCAGCTTAGTCCCTTTATTAATCCGGGGTCGCCACAGCGGAATGAACCGCCAACTTATCCAGCATTTGTTTTACGCAACGGATGCCCTTCCAGCCGCAACCCATCTCTGGGAAACATCCACACACACTCATTCCCACTCTTACACTACGGACAATTTAGCTTACCCAATTCACCTTTACAACATGTCTTTGGACTGTGGGGGAAACCGGCGCACGTGGAGGAAACCCACGCAACCACAGGGAGAATATGCAAACTCCACAGAAAAATGCCAACTGACCCAGCCGGGGCTCGAACTAGCGACCTTCTTGCTGTGAGGCAAACGTGCTACTCACTACGCCACCGTGGCACCCAACGTTTATTTATTTATTTTTAATTTGGGGAGGAGTAAAATTTTCATATGTGGTTTTAACAATCAGATGCATTTGTCTGTTTTAGTCTCCTGTAATGGTCTGTGTGATCAGATATTTATTTTGAATGCATTTTGGAAGGCATTTACACTCTTATCATGATCGGATAGTTATCCAATCAGAGAAAATGCATGAAGTGGCCAGGTCTAAACAGCCCCATAGTTTACATTCATGTTGTTGAATGTGTTAGAACAGTCATTCTTTGCCTGGCTACTGACTACATCCACATGCCAATTTTTTTTGTGTCCATACATGTATCATTTTAAGAAATGTCATGCGTCCACATGGAAATGGGAAAACTAGGATAAAATGATGTAATATGTATGCCACACTTATGTATGTTCAACTGGAAACATACTCATGCAAAGACATAGGACACACTAAAAAAATAATAATAATAATGCAGTGAGCATCCACACAAAGTCCTACAGAGTACAGGCATAGATGAAGAAGATGTCAAAAGTCTAAAATATCTGATGCTTGTAACTGTTATTGGTTCTCCGCTGGCTGTAGTTGATACAGCATGACCAGGTTTTGTTGTAATATGTATAGTGCTAATAAACTTAGCAGTGCCTGCAGCACAGATACAGCTCTATAATCTGCATTGTTGTTGTTTTCGGTTATTTCAAGTGTGGTTCTTCCTCCTTCTGGTTATGTGTTATTTTGTTGTAGATATTTGGACTAGAAACGAAAGAGAGATTGTTTTAAGTGTTTTTCAAAATGCCTATCGACTCTGTAAAAAATTCCATACGATTTGTGTTGAGACAACACGAAGGAATTAAGTTAATTTATTAGTTTCTAGATATGGG
This sequence comes from Danio albolineatus, assembly GCA_903798035.1. Taxonomy (NCBI): domain Eukaryota; kingdom Metazoa; phylum Chordata; class Actinopteri; order Cypriniformes; family Danionidae; genus Danio; species Danio albolineatus. The sequence goes on from CAIGQQ010032409.1 coordinate 263,565, forward strand.
TTGAACATAAAACAACTAAGTTATGCAAAAAAAAAAAAACACAAAGATTATCTTGTTTGAGCTCATTTTAAACAAACAAACAGTTTGAACAAACAACAAACATCCCTTTTTCGAATGAATCATATTCATCTTTATTTGACTCACAGCCACTATTTACTGTATGTTGTTCAATTGCATAGAATATGCCAAAGACAATGACGGTCCAGAAATTCCAGACAGCTTTTAAAAATTCTCCTAATGTAAATGAGTCACCTATTTTGCTGGAAAACACGCTATCACATCAGCGCTCACCCACTCACACAAACACACACTGTTGCTTTCTCACCGACACACACTAAAAACACACACAGATAGACAAACACACCCTCACTGTGAACCCCGCACTCCTCTTTTTTCTATCTCTCAGGCTTTTATCTGTATACTAGCTGAAATCCAACACCCTTGGCAGATAAACATGCTAGACACGAGCAAATAACAAATTAGTGTGTGAGCCGAGTACAAAAGTTCTTCATCCAAACAGCGCGTTGTATGTGTGTTTAATGGCAGAAACATGATGCTGTCTTTTCCAGGATGTTGCGGAGATGAGGAACATCTCCCTGTTGGTCTTGGCCAAGAGACTCAATGAGCCGTGATAGAAAGGAAAGTGTGTATTTACTCGGACATCGAGACATGTCGTAAAATTTAATGAACAAACCCCAGATGGCCTGGGATGAACTGGAGTGGATCGCTAACAAGAAAATCAAGCTGAAACGGTCCCATAAAAGAAAAGAAAAGAAAAGCAAAATGCCGTCCCTAAATGACCTCAGTGTGACTTTCAGTGAGAAAAGTAAATATGCTTGATTAACTGGGGGATGGGTTTAATGTAATGAGATGCAAAGGTCACTGATTCCTAATGGCTATTTTTTGAGAAAGATGTGGCTAACTATGAGTATGTTTACATGGATACTAATAATCCGATTACATGGACACCAATCATTTTAATCGGATGAAAACAATACTCTGATTAAAAGTTTAAAACAGCGATTTTTATTCATTTTTTGATTAATTGAATCGGATTAAGGTCATAATTGAACTAAACATAAATCGAATTATGACCTGTGGAGTATGCCGATTTTAGTCGCATTACTGAAGTGCAGTACAGACACGCAAACACTTTAATCAAACTATTACCATCATTTAAGATTTTCACTGCAATTTGTGACAGGATAGTCTATACACACGGCTGTTTGACACTATTCTGATAAGAACAAATCCTTTCCATGTGTCATATAGGGAGGTAAATTGCATGTTAGCTTGGCACAAATGTAACTCGCTCAAACCCAGCTAATGTTCCATTCAGTTACTTTCTTTTAAAGTTGAGTAAACATTAGCATGCAGCATAACATTTCTGTTATGTTCTTGTATTGTTGATAGAAAATGTTCTTAGAACAACATTCTGAGAACATCTTTGGAATATTAGCTGTAATTGATGAATGTTTTCAGAATGTTGATAGAAAAAAACTTTTAGAACATTAATATAATGTAAACAAAATGTTCTAAGAAATGTTCTAACATTTTAACCCTCCTGTTAACTTAAGGGTCAAAACTCACACGTGACCATTTTAACAGCAATCTTTATCTTAATCATTTTTTTTCTAAAATGACCCAAACATAAAAATAATAACAATAATAACAATAATTTGATATTTTGATTAAGGCTGTACACAGGCTGCAATGATTGTCTTAGGGCTTAATTTTAATATTGTGCTAAGGTTAAAAAACAAAACATTTTTACACCACAAAAATTATAGCCACACACATGCACACAACACATTTTAGAAAAACTTCCAAATAAGAAACTTCCACAAAAAGGTTTTATATAATGTTGGGGAAACATTCTCAGAACAATGTAATGTGAATGAAATGTTCTAAAAATGTTTAAAAGATCAAAGAGCTTTCACAAAATAATATTCTATAACTTCATGGAACATTAAGCAGATGTTTTTAGAACTTCAATTTATTATCTGGTAATGCTCAGCTCGAATTTAAGAAATATTCTCTGTTAAGTAGTAGTTTAACTCAGTCAACAAAAATTAATGGTATGATTATTATGTCAAAAATGAATTTTCATGTATTTATCCTTTTAGCGTAAAATAGAATTCACTGTTTTCTAAAACGTTTCAGTAACTGTATTTACTCACACCCAAACTGTTACCATGACTTACAGTATTCTTTAGCTGAAGAGCAATTAAGTATCAGGAGCCAAACATTCCAGGATTTTTTTTTATCTATGAAAGGCCTTGAAGACATAACAGCCAAAAAAAAATAATAATAATAAAAATAAAAATAATAATAAAATAATTAAAAGCTTTTATTTTATTCACCCTGGGCTGTCCATATTGTAGGTGACTTTTCTCTCCAGATTTTTAGCTGCAAACGTAGTTTGTGATTAATAAAAGTAAGCCAATGGTTAACGTCACTGAAAGTAAAATAACATGTGTGTGTATGCAAGAGTGTAACCAGTACTGGGTTGCAGCTGGGATAGTTGGCGGTTCATTCTGCTGTGGCAACCCCTGACAAATAAGGGAATAAGCTGAATGAAAAGGAATGCATGAATGAATAAATAAATAAATAAATAAATAATAAAACGAATAAATAAACAAAGAGAGAGGGAGTTCATTCCTGGTTTAAATAAAAATTATTTAAAAAATGATACTTTTGCCACAAAATATACTGGTATCACTGTATTTTGATTGTCCCTTTAACACATTTTGAATTGAAGTTACATTGCATCTACATGTCAACTAATTCTCAATAGATTATTAGTAGACTGTTAGGTTGCGGTTGGGGTTAGGGTTAGTGACATGTACTTGCAAAGTTTCTTATAGTCAGTTAAATGTCTGTTGAAGGAGCAGTATAAGCAGATATTAACACTGTTAAATGTGATTAGCTCCGTTAATAAAAAACAATGCCTTAAAAGCAACATGTTTGCTTTACTTAAAAAAGTGAATAAACCTGTTGTAACTTGATTGTGACTCGGAATGTAATGTTTATAATTAAGCACATAGTTCATTTACTAATAATTTTAAGGCAACAGGGATTTATTTTTTTAAGTCAAATAATCACTTTAATTGAAGGTTCCCTCACTTTTTTAAGTGAAGTCAACTTACCACTTGGACAGCACGATGGCTCAGTGATTAGCACTGTCACCTCACCACCAAAAGGTCACTGGTTTGAGTTCCGACTGGGCCAGTTGGTGTTTCTGTGTTTGAGTTTGCATGTTCTTCCTGTGTTCGTGTGGGTTTCCTCTGTGTGCTCTGGTTTCCCCCACAGTATAGGTGAATTGGATGAACTAAATTGGCCATATGTGTATGAATGTGTGTGTATGAGAGTGTGTATGTGTTTCCCAGTACTAGGTTGCAGCTGGAAGGGCATCAGCCACATATGCTGAATAGTTGGTGGTTCATTCCGCTGTGGTGACCCCTAATAAATAAGGGACTAAGCCAAAGGAAAATGAATAATTGAATGAACTAAACACTTTAAATGCAACAGGTTCACTCAATTCTAAGTCAAGTTATAAGTCAACTAATCAAATAGTTTTACAGGGCAATCATTTGGTCTTTAAATTAAAATTGCACAATACTAGAAGTTCTTTTTTTATTCATTCATTCATTTTGCTTCAGCTTAGTCCCTTTGTTCACAGCAGAATGAACCGGCAACTTATCCAGCAATTATTTTACGCAGCGGATGCTCCAGTACCTGGAGGAAACCCACGCGAACACGGGGAGAACATGCATACTCCATACACGAAGACTAATCAGACTGACCCAGCCGGGACTCAAACCAGCAACCTTTTTGCTGTGAAGTGACAGTGCTAACCACTTTTTTTATTATAAACATATTTGTGCATTTATATATCACGCTGATATGTACTTATTTTAAGAAAAGCAAAGAACAGGGGCCTAAATCATTGTTTTTGTCATCAACATCATAGCCTACCATCATCTTCCTTAGAATGCAGATATGATTGTTCAATTGTAGTTTGGTTTATTATTTTACAGTCAGAAACCTTTGACTTCGACCCTTCAAAACAAACCTGACGAATAATGATGTAATCACAGCCTATGACACAGCATTTAAATGCAGATTAGCGGTTAGCATATGATAGCTGTATTAAATTCAGCACAGTCAACAAAGCAAAGCAGTAACATCATTGTTATTTATGGCCAATATCTCCCACTCAATTTGAAGCAACTACAACTTGACATTCTCATACAATTACACAAGTCTTTTTTTTTTTTAATGCAAAACCATACACTCGCAGAATGAAAGCAGCACCGAGTGAGGTGTGAACAGATTGAGCTTTTAAGCAAACATGGTGAGAGTTGTGTAGGTGTGTGAAACGATGAGACGCTTCTCCTCTCATCTGAATGTCAATTTGTGTGATGAGGATTTGGTGAGTGTACTGTATGTGCCATTGATAAAATCTTCCGGCTGTACTGACATATGACACATTCTTGCGCACACACATACACACGCAGTCGCTCAGCCAAGTAATGAGTGTGTTCACAGCATGGCTTTTAAATCAACACACATACACTAGTTCTAGTTCTGGCGACGGTTTGTGGGCCAAGTGTTGAGAAAGTGCAGAAGACAAGAGCTGGCAGGAGCTTCTATATATCGCACTCAGAAGAAATGACTCAGCAGTTCAAACGGACAGTCAGAAATCTGCAAGTCTCAAACATCTGTTTCAGCAAAACCATGCTTGTGCATGCAGAAAAAGACATAAAGGAAATATATTTACTGCGATGTGTTGAGATGAAAAGGAAGGTTGCTTGCATGGTCTAACTTGAGTCAATGCAAGTTTATTTGTATAGTGCTTTTCACAATAAATATTGATTCAAAGCAGCTTTACAAAATGTGTGCATAATTACATTACAATCAAAATCAGAAATGTTAAGGTTATTAGTAAAATTGCAGTTATACACTACCTGATAAAAGTCTTGTCATCAATCCCAGTTTTAAAAGCAACAAATAATAACTTTCTAGTTGATTCTAGTCGATCATTTGGAAAAGTGGCAGAAGGTAGATTTTTTTCTGATGAGTCATCTGTTGAACTGCATCCCAATCATCACAAATACTGCAGAAGACCAGTTGGGACCCAAGATTCTCACAGAAATCAGTCAAGTTTGGTGAAGGAAAAATCATGGTTTGGGGCTATATTCGGTATGGGGGCACGCGCGTGCTGAGTGGATGGCAACAACAGTCTGAGGTACCAAGACATTGTAAATTCTTCAGCAAGATAGCACTCCTTATCATACTTCAGCCTCCGCATTAAAGTTCCTGAAAGCAAAGGTCAAGGTATTCCAGGATTGGCCAGCACAGTCACCAGACATGAACATTATTGAGCATGTCTGGGGTAAGATGTAGGAGGAGGCATTGAAGATGAAACCAAAGAATCTTGATGAACTCTGGGAGTCGTGCAAGAACACTTTCTTTGCCTTTCCAGATGACTTTAATAAGTTATTTGAGTCATTGCAAAGATGTATGGATGCATTCCTCTACGCTCATGGGAGTCATACACAATATTAATACTTTTTCCACTGCACCATGACTTTATATTCTTTACTGTACATTTTTTTCTGTTAAGTGACAAGAGTTAAGTCTAAGCAAAGTCATACCTTACTGTCCTAACTAAATATTTTAAAATCAAGGCATGATCATATTTTATTTTGTTAAAATAAGCGTAATCTAGAGGCCTTTTCCTTTCATATGAACCACTTCTGATACCAACTTGAAGTCAAGTTATTATTTGTTGTTGCTGAAACTTGGATAGGTGACAAGACTTTTTTCAAAGAATGTCAAGTATAGGTGATGTCTATGTGTACACGTTCAATGAAGTGTATTTGCGTATTAAGTATGTGATGTGAGTCAATTCATAAACCTTAATTATTCAGAATTCTTCAACTTAAGCTCATCATTTTAAAACCAAAAAATGCTTACTTTAAAAAAAGAGGTATTTCTTGACCAGTTGTGGTATTTATTGCTTTGCATGCATGCATCCAAGAATAAATGAATGAATGAATGTAAAAAAAAATAACACAATACAAATTTAAAACTCACATCATATATATTTGAAAATGCCAACTGACCCAGCCAGGTTCGTGTCTCAAACATTTGCTGGATGAGTTGGCGGTTCATTCCATTGTGGCAACCCCAGATTTATAAAGGGACTAAGTTGAAAAGAAAATGAATGAAGGAATGAATGAATATATTAATATTGATTAATGTAATAACATTTATATGATATATAAGAAATGCTATTCATTCATTCATTCATTTTCTTGTCAGCTCAGTCCCTTTATTAATCCGGGGTCGCCACAGCAGAATGAACCGCCAACTTATCCAGCATATTTTTTACGCAGCGGATGCCCTTCCAGCCGCAACCCATCTCTGGGAAACATCCATACACACACACACACATTCACACTCATACACTACGGACAATTTAGCTTACCCAATTCACCTGTACCACATGTCTTTGGACTGTGGGGGAAACCGGAGCACCCGGAGGAAACCCACGCAACCACGGGGAGAACATGCAAACTCCACACAGAAATGGCAACTGACCCAGCCGGGGCTCGAACCAGCGACCTTCTTGCTGTGAGGCTACTGGCTACTCACTACGCCACCGTGGCGCCCGAGAAATGATATTATAAAATAATATTTATACATTAATAATTAAATAATATTAGATAAATAGGGACATCACAACTCTGTCATGTACAATAATAATTTAGCATGAACTGTTTTACTGAAATTGCACAATATGAATCAGTTTGTGTGTATGTGTGTGTAAGAGAGAGAGAGAGCTAATTTGAGAACTCGCATGAATCACAGCGAGTGACCAATCACTGCTGACGTGCAAACCAACAGTGGCACTGCATTTTTATGAAAAGCTTTTTGACATCTGAATACTGACAGCACGCCTATTGGCCAGACGTTGATATGCAAATGTGCATGTTTCTTTTTAGCTTGGCTTATTTACATCAATTAACTTCTTGCAAGCAATCCCTCAGATGATCGCGTTTTCCTGCATTCCTGAATGCCCTATAGCCACATGGTAGCCTATTAGGGATAAATGTAAACCACTGTCATTCGGTATCATGTGTAGCTTTGGAAACATGCAGCAGGTTCATGATAAGAACAGCAGTCATGTGATTTCAGAGATTAAGACTGTTAAAGGCTTGAGCTGGAACTCCTGTAGGAAAGTGAATCACAGCCACTCCCAGCTGGCAGGCAGACACATACACACGCACGCTCGCTCACTCACTCACTCACTCACTCACTTACTCACTCACTCACTCACTC